>NW_026506874.1:0-29640 GCF_026875155.1 Cherax quadricarinatus | reverse complement strand
GTTAACGGAATTGTTCCAGCTGCATAATGAAAAAACCGGAGGGTTTTTTCCGGGTCAGTGCCCCCCCGGGCCCGGTCCATGACCGGGCCCTTTTCTGGGGGATCGAGCCTGTTTTTCTAACTGTTTTTGCTGGCTGCATGGAAACCAGCGACAACTACAGCCCGGCTGTCAGGTACTGACTGTAGTCCAGCTCCCCCTTAAACCCCCACGGGTCTATTGGTAACCCCTTTTATATAATTTTTAGAAAACTCTTCTTTTTAAAAACAAAACCGATTCCCAATTAACATAAAATTCCCTTCACGAAAATGACCTTTAAATAAGGGGAAGAGGCAGAGAGGGGGACATAATTTCAAAAGAAAAATAATATCTAAGGGGAAATAACGGACAAATATTTCTTAGCCAAAGAAATAAAAATTGAGAGGAAAATTAAGGAAGTCAGTCCCCAGCCTGGAGTACCTTTCGGGGTCCATCAGCTAACTTTTCTTAAGACTAAAGACTGAAAATATCAGCCCAAGCGGGGGGGACTGATTACTTAGAATTCTCCCACCTCCACCATTCTTGAAATGGAAGAAGAACCATTGACGGCTTATATATGACATTTTGTTTCATTAAAATTTTATTTCTCATGTAAACCTGCTTTATATACCAAAATTATCACATTCTTTTTTGTTCTAAAACATATTTTGAAATTTACAAAATGGACCCAAAATAAAGCTTATTCGTTCATTTAAATTTTGATCATTCTTTTATATTTTTTAATAAGACTGATTTTTTTTTTTTTTTGCTCGAAAAAATGTGCAAAACAAATATAAAATGTAAAAAATAAAAGTTTTCACTACAAGGCCCCCCATTCAAGTGAAAATTTTTTTTAGAGGAAGTTGAAAAAAACACTTGTTAACATGAAAGCCTATCAGTCTCCTACTTAAGGGACCTCAGTAATTTAAGGGGGAGAGGAGGAGGTGTCTTGATGCGGAAAGGGGCCTTGATTTAAATATTGAAATGCTTTTCCCTCTTTTAGCAGTAATCTATTTCAATAATGAAAAAAAGAAATATTCGCAATATTATCATTGCTAATAAAGTTTTGATAAAATGTAGATAAAATTTTTTTTTACATAGGAGTTCTTAAGTGGTATGTTCTTGAGGGCACCACTTCTCCAGGGGGCAGAGGGAAAACTGCCACGTGGAAAATTGAGCTGATAAAAAAATTAGAAGAGCAATTTATTTTAAGGTAATTTGTGTTTTGGGGTGTGTGTGTGGTGTGTGTGTATGTGGTGTGTGGTGTGTTGTGTGTACTCACCTATTTTCCCCCAGTTGAGGTTGCGGGGGTCGATCCAGCTCCTGGGCCCCGCCTCTTCACGATCGCTACTAGTCCCCTCTCCCTGAGCCGTGAGCTTTAACATACCCTGCTTAAAGCTATTAGGCCCTGCCTCCCCATCGCTTCCCAAACATCCACTTCTGACTACTCTGGGCTGAAAAACTTCCTAAATCCCTGTGTTCATCTGTGTCTTTACTTCCAACTGTGTCCCCTTTTTTACGTTCCAAACCTGGGAACCCTGTCTTTGCCACCTTGTCAATTTCCTCTCAACTTTTTTATGTCGTTATCGTCCCCCCCATCTCTCCGTCCTCCGGTTTGTCAGTTTATTTCCCCCAACCTCTCCTCGTAACATACCTCTTAGCCTGGGGCTAGTCTTTTTGCAAAACCCTTTTCACTTTCTCTATTTCTTTCAGCACTAGGTGTGGGTTCCAAACGGTGCCACATACTCCAATATGGCCTAACGACACGGGGTACAGGGGGCCCAATGATTCCTTATTTAAAATGCGGAATCGTCTGAGGGTTTTCTAGGCGCCCATATGCTGCAGCAGTTATTTGGCTGATGGCGCTTCAGGAGAGTGCCGGGGTTTTACTCACCCCAAGTCTTTTCCTTGATAGGTTTGTAGTCCTGGCCCCCCAGACTGACTCCGTCGCGGTCTTCTTTGCCTTCCCCAATCTTAATGACTTTGCACTTGGGGGGATTGAACTCCAGGAGCCAATTGCTGGACCAGGTCTGCAGCCTGTCCAATCCCTTTGTAGTTCTGCCTGGTCTTCGATCGAGTGAATTCTTCTCATCAACTTCACGTCATCTGAAAAACAGGGACACCTCAGAATCTATTCCTTCCGTCATGTCGTTCACAAATACCAGAAACAGCACTGGTCCTAGGACTGACCCCTTGGGACCCCGCTGGTCACAGGTGCCCACTCTGACACCTCGCCACGCACCACGTGTGTGTGGTGGTACTCACCTATTTGTGGTTGCAGGGATCGATTCATAGCTCCTGGTCCCGCCTCTTCACTGATTGCTACTGGGTCCTCTCTCTCCCTGCTCCATGAGCTTTATCATCCCTCGCCTTAAAACTATGTAGGTTCCCCCCTCCACTACGTCACCTTCTAGGCTATTTTCCCCGGCTTGACTACTCTATGACTGAAGAAATACTTCCTAACATCCCTTTGATTCATCTGAGTCTTCAACTTCCAATTGTGACCTCTTGTGTCCTGTCCCATCTCTGGAACATCCCGTCTTTGTCCACCTCGTCTATTCCGCGCAGTATTTTATATGTCGTTATCATGTCCCCCCCCCTGGGCCCTCCTGCCTCCAGTGTCGTCAGGGCCCATTTCCCCAACCTTTCTTCGTAGGACAATCCCCGTACTCTGGCACTAGTCTTGTTGCAAACCTTTTCACTTTCTCTAATTTCTTGACGTGCTTGACTAGGTGTGGATTCCAAACTGGTGCTGCATACTCCCCGTATGGGCCTGACGTAGATGGTGTACAGAGTCTTAAACGAATCCTTACTGAGGGATCGGAACGCTATCCGTAGGTTTGCCAGGCGCCCGAAGCTGCAGCAGTTTATCTGATTGATGTGTGCCTCAGGAGATATGCTCGGTGTTATACTCACCCCAGATCTTTTTTCCTTGAGTGAGGTTGCAGACTTTGGGTATCTAAACTATATTGTGTCTGCGTCTTCTTTGCCCTTTCCCCAATCTTCATGACTTTGCATTTGGCGGGGTTAAAAATCAAGGAGCCAGTTGCTGGACCAGGCTTGTAGCCTGTCCAGGTCTCTTTGTAGTCCTGCCTGATCCTCATCCGATTTGATTCTTCTCATTAACTTCACATCGTCTGCAAACAAGGACACTTCTGAGTCTATCCCTTCCGTTATGTCATTCACATATACCAAGAACAGCACAGGTCCTAGGACTGACCCCTGTTGGAACCCCGCTTGTCACAGGCACCCACTTTGACACTCGTCACGTACCATATCTTTTTTCCCCCTATAAGACCTGTCACCTGTTTGAAAATAGGTATCACATTTGCCATTATCCACTTATCTGGCACCATGCCAGTTAAAGTGATATGTTGAAAAGATTAGCCAAAGGTGTGCTAAGCAACCTCTTTACATTCCCTTAGAACCCTTGCATACAGTCATCAGGGCCTGGGGATTTGTTAGTTTTAATTTATCTATTTGCCTCAGGACCATGTCACTTGTTACCCTAAATAGTTGCAACAGTTTTTATTATCGTCCCCGTTCTACATAATATATTTCATAACTGGAATATCGCCTGGATCCACCTGTGTAAAAAACTGAGAGGAAGTAGTGTTTTAAAAAATCTACACATTTCCTTATCACGCAGTGAGCTGACCCGATAACTTTTGATTGTGTGCCTATCTTGTCCTTATCTTTACTTCTGTATACCTGAAAGAAACCTTTTGGGTTAGTCTCGATTCTCTTGCAGACTTAAACCTCATAATCTCTTATGCTTCTATTCCCTTTTTATTTCCTCTCGATTTAACTGGAATATATCATTTCTCAATTGCCCCTCTCCCTCTTTTTGATTTGCCTATAATATGCCTCTCTTTTGACCATCAGATATTTTTAATCTATTGTTCATCATTTAGGATCATTTTCGTTGATTCTGATTTCCCTATTTGGAACATAATTGTAGACTGAGCAGCTAGAACTGATGCCCTGGAAAGCACATATCGGCAACCATCAACGCGACTACCTTACCATAGTCAGGTCATTCCAGTTTCACCACCTAAGTAATTTTTCAGATCCTAATGAAATCAGCCAAGCGAAAGTCAGGACGGGAAGACTTGATTGCCATTATTAGGGGAATACCAATGATATATTAAAACTGAGTGAATGGTGATCACTTTCCCCAAGCTCATCATTAACCTCAAATTATTGAATTAAGTGTTTCCCTACTGGCAAGAACCAATCAAGGAGTTATTTCCCAAGTTGGCTCTGTCACAGTAACTTTATTTAAAAAAACAATCCTGGATCGTATCAAGAAAGTCACCTGACTCTTTTAAATTTTCCTGTCAAATTAGCTCCAGTCCATCATTCTATAGTTGAAATCTCCCAATAGCACAACATTTTTCCGTATGTAGATGCCTTAAACTAATTTCGTCCCAAGAAGTTTTACTGCACCCTAACAAGATTTGGGCCCAGTAAATCACACCCAAAATTAGTTTTTCTCGGCCCTCGAGAAGCAGTAAACCAAACAGATTCAGCGGCTGACGCTTCTAAATTAATAGTCTGTTTCCCTTGTGTGCAAGGAATGTTGATGGGGAAGGTGATTTTTTAATATATATAACACAAGAGATTTAGTAGATTTGAGGTGTGATTATGCAACAAATGATGGTAATTATAGGGGGGTTTGGGATTTTCAGGGACTCTGCACTCATGTAGAACACACAACATCATGGGTTTATTTTTTTTCGGTGGTTACTTTATATGAAGGTCAGAAGTCTTCTTTCTAAGTGATTGCCAATATTCCAGCTTAATATAGAAAGTTTATACGAGTTTTGATCCATTATATAGTCCAGGGGACATCTCGAGTTTTTCCCAGCAAAATGAAAAAAATTGTTCATATAAATATCGCAGACCTTATCCAATGTCAACAGCGCCCTACCCTTGGTCCAGTAGATTTTAAAAGTGCACTTCAGTTGTAAGGCCTCGTGGGATCTTTCCGCATATTTAAATTATTTGGCAGTATGATGCACCTAAGATGATCTCATTGTGCTTCGTTTTGCAGTTTTTTCCAGCCCTCCAAGCTTCCGTCAGACACGAGTGGCAAGTAGTGGGCGCCGCATAATCAACCAATGATCTAATATAAGTCAAGAAACATCATTTTCCACAAGTTTCACATTAGCACCATACCTGGGAGAAAACTGCCACAGCTCTAAGTGGCTCTCAACCTTTCTTTGTAATGGCGACAAATTCTCGTTACAACAGTCCAAGAGTGAACCTCAAAGCCAATATACCTGTATCTGCTTACATATACTAGAAGAACCCATCATGCAACTGGATCTGACGAACTGTGCCTCTCTGCCGAGGAGGACGCCTGTGAGTATCTTTGTTTTAATCCCTGAGATTATTTACCCCAGGTCCTGACCACGGGCTAGTACATGAATAATGAATGTTTTAGGTGTTGGAGAATCCCGGTGGTGTGAATCATTATGTCATCAGCAAAACTAACCATATAATGATGGGGCTGGTAGGCCATGGCATTAATAAGGCATTAATCAAAATGTTGAAAAGGTGGGACCAAAGCACACCTCCCTTTGGGTTCCTAATGACAAAATCTTTAAGTTACACTTGCTAAATCCCTGAACAATAGCACTATCAGCGAAACTGCTTCACTGATGTGGTGAGTGAGGTATGTGTGTGTGTGTGTGGTGTGTGTGTCTGTCTGTCTGTCATATCTCACTATATGTGGTTGCAGGGACAATTCACAGTTCCTGGCCGCCGCTCTTCGCTAGTCGCTACTAGGATCACTCTCCCCTACTTCATGAGCTTTATCATACCTCTCTTAAAGCTATGTATGGATCCGTCCTCCACTATTCACATCTCCGCAGATATTTCACTTCCTGATAACTCTAAGGCTAAAGAATACTTCCCTAACTACTCCGTGACTAGTCTTGTTGCAAACTTTTGCACTTTCTCCTTTACGTGTTTGACAAGTATGGTTCTATGGAAAATTTTTATAGAGTGATTACTTGTACAACCTAACATTACATGCATACGAGTAATCTCCTTGGGAGACAATAACGATACTTGTTTACCAAAGTCCACCCCAATGTAGAAACATGTGAGAAAACTTAACGCACCTCTGGTCACTGCAGGTGCCCCTATCGACCTCTCACAATCTTAAACCATATCTATCCGATACCAGTATATATTGGGTAGCACCCTCAAGTACGTGCGCTACAAATTAATTGTTGACTGTATAGATTATATTAGTTTACTGATGAAGGGAGGGGGGGGGTTAGGGTTACACATGGATATTCCCACAAGGAAACAAACACTTTTTACATAATCTCCACCATCTTGACCAGTATATTCTCTGGGGTCACTTGATGTAGCTGGGATCCCGCCATAACCTATTCCAATTACAACATACCTAACTGGCCAGTATCAGTCTGCTATAACTAAAGGGTTACCCTAACTGTGGGTGATTGATACTCCTATTTCCACCATTCACCCATCTCAATTCGATGTTCCATGCTACCACCTGCCACAGATCACCTAACCAGCAGGATCGCGGGTATCCATTGGTTAGACCCGGTTTAAGTAAGTCCGATACACAAGAACTATCCCAAACCTCGTACAACGGGCACAACGAGGTCTAACGTGTTCACACGGAGCAAGGCGACTTATTTCACTTCACGCATTCTCCTTAACTCTAGCGATCTCATTAAATACATTACCAATTCACAAGACGATTGTAATGTCTCATAAATATAATACACATTATAGATCACTCCATTAAGATCTGATGACCGTGAGTGATGATTAAACCAAGGTAAATATTTCCCCCAGACACATTCCATGTGTGACGCGCCAACACGCAGGACCTACCCATATTCAAACTCAATTGTAACCACTTTATTACGTGTGGACCCCGTAAACACTTCCTCACTCTCCACCAAGGAACAGTTATACGACAACTTCCTATTATGAAATGAGGCCTATTAGTTAATCCCATAGGCCCACCGTGAACGCCAATTTCCTGGTTCCTGCTTTCCCTGCCTCCTCACTACATTTCAAAACACTGCCGAGCCCCCTCCGTGCCCAGTTCAGACCATATACCCCCGCCCCCCAAACGTCTGCGCATGCGCAGCGGGAACCCAGTTGGTTCCATCAAAATACAAAAACATTTTGACCAAAATCAACACATTAAACACTTATTTAGGCACCATAGCTTCGGAATTAAATAATTTTCACAGGTTCCATATTGTGCTGCATACGCCAATATAAGCCTGACTTACACAACTACCAGAGGTCTGAATGACTCCTTAGATAGTGCAAATACTTACTGTTATTAGATTGCCAGCGCCGCATATGCTATAAGCAGTTAATTGATGTCGCGACTCAGGGGACAGTTCGGGTATAATGCCACACCCAAGATCCTTTTCCTTAATGAGGTTTTCAGCCTTTGATCCCCTAGGCCCTGTTACTCCGTCTGCAGTCTTCTATTGTTCTTCCAAGCTTCATAACTTTTACTTTGCCTGGATTTAAACTCCAGGACCATTTGTCGACCAGGTTTGAAGCCTGTCCTGATCCTGATCCTCGTATTATGATCCTGTCCTTATCCTCGATCATGATCCTGTCCCTGATCCTCGTTTGTACATGTTGTCTTAATCTTCAAATTGTCTGTAATTTATACAGTCAATAAACCAGGGGTTAATTAGCCCCCAAATATGTAAAAATTAAAAACTCGTGAGTAAATAAAGGCTCAGTAAATATATAAATACAATTATACAAAATTTATTAAATAAATATTGGCATTAGAATCTACTGATTCATTTGTAGATATCTGATAGCACTCATATAATATATATTCTTGGTTTCTCTATTAATTTTTAAATCTAGTGGTAATCTCTCTGTATACAAATTTGTTTGGGTTAATATACCCAAAAAAGTCCCCGACAACCCCTGGACTGATTATTTATTTATGGAAAAATTATAGGGTGATTACCTTTATGCAACCTCAAACATTACATGCTTACAAGTAAACTCATTGGGAGACATCCATATGTTTACCGTAGTCAACCCGTGTAGACAATTTTGGAGAAAACTTAACACCCCTGGTCCTGCAGGTGGTTCCGTCGGCCGGGACCTCAACAATTATCCATATCTAACCGAACCAGTATTGATTTGGATATCACCCACAAGTACGGTGCTACAAATTAATTGTGGACTGTATAGATTATATTAGTTTAACTGAAAATGAAGGGGGGTGGGGTAGGTTACACATGGATATATCCATCAAGGAAAACACTTGTACATAATCTCACACACTTACCCAGATATTCTCATGTGGTCACTTTGATGAGCTGGATCACCCATAACCGGAAAACCCACAATTACCAAACATACCTAACTGCCAGCATCTTCTGTCTATAACTAGAAGGGTTACTTAACTGTGGGTGATTGATAACTCCTAATCCCTCCATTTCAACCATCTCATTTCGATGTCCTGCTACTCCGACACGGTTCTTATTCCAGCAGGACGAGGGATCCGTCGGTTGTCCGGTTTAGAAGTCGGATTCCATAAAACTTCCTTCCTCGGAACGAGAAATCACCGTATCACTTCGGAGCATTGCGATCTATTCACATCCCCGCATTCTCTTAACTTAAATGTTTATTATCACAGATTTCATTACATTCACAAGAACATTTAACGTCTCATAATTATTTATACACATTATACGGTCACTCCCATTAAGACTGAGGCCGAGAGTGAGGATTAAACACACGGTATTTCCCCGCTGGACACACATCCATGGCCGCGCACGCAGTCACACCCGAGGTTCAAAACCATTATTCACAATTTTACCACCTTCTTACGGAGGTCCCGTAAATCACGTCCCTCACTCTCACCAGGAATCAGTTACACACTCCTATTATGAAGGAGGCCCATATAATCCTTAGCCGCCGTGAACGCCAATTCCTGATCCCCACCCGGTTTTCACAGCCTCCTCACTACATTCAAAACACGGCCGCCCCCACCCGTGCCCCAGTTCGACCTATCCCCCCGCACATCTGTGGTCCAGGGGCGCAGCCGGGCACCCATTGGTTCCATTCAAATTACAAATACATTTGACCCAAGTCAACACATTAAACACTTATAGGCACTATAGCTTCGGAAATTAAAAATAATTTCACAATTATAAATAAAAATGAAGCGCTAATCCAGTCCCCCTGGACGGAGCTGAGTGTTTATGAATAAAAAGGTAATGAAAGACAGGATATCAGACAGGAGGGATGGAGTTATGGAATAAATACGTCCTGGATAATTTGGGGAGTGGACTTAACGACGATAAAAAAATGGGGACGTTAAAAACCCGAGATTTACTACAGCACCTGTCGGGAGCGGGGATGAAGTTATACAGACTCACTCAGGAACTAAGCACATCCAAATTCCCTAGATCAAGAGCCCCTCTCCAGCATCAGGAAAACCTTCCTTGAGTAGACGTAACATAAGAACACAGAAAGGAGTACACGGCCCTAATTGCGTCGTTAAGCACTACCGCATCCAAAAGTCCGTAGTTACGACATATCCCAAACAGCTAATCAACAGGATATTACCCCTCCTGAAGCCGCTGTAACACAATGTTGATCAGGACCTTCTCAGGACACCAATCCGTCACAATCAGCTACAATTGTATTACAACTACTCCACGCGACACTTTCCATCTGAACTCCTGCCATTATATAATCTCATTTTCTTCGTTACCTCTGCTCCCACAGATGGATATGGGGTGCACAACAAACTGCCACTTCGAGGTGGCAAAATCTCAATCTCTAATGCCATGGGCAGACATGGTCTGAGACACTCCCACGACAGGGAGCCTAGGCCGGGCCAACCTCTTGGACAAGGCCCGAGACGGCCGATTATACCGGGGGCGGAAGCTGGGAACAGAACAGTTATCCTCTGATTAGGACTTGAAGAAGTCACTCGTGGTTATAAACGTTACCTTTAATAAATGTCCTGAACTGTACATAATGTGTTGATTTTCCCGAGACCATGACAAGGGAACTTGTCGAGGCTTTCTAATGTATCCACACAGCAGTAGTGCTGGCTGTTATTACCCCGTTAACTTACAGCGATGCTGCACAAGGCTACGTAAGTATTAACCATTCATCGCTTATACTAAAGGATATGGGTAAAATATACATCGTTTATACAATGGTACAATCCTGAACAAGATTATAGTTGTAATGATCAATTCACACTTCCACACCCGGTCACAACTGTAATGAGTTATTGTGCAAATATTGATTGTTGATCACACACACACACACACACACACACACACACACAACACACACACACACACACCACAACATACACACACACACACACACAACACACACACCAACTCAGCGATCGATCAATGTTTTTTATCACTTCCATGTGTAATCCCAACGTGAGTGTTCATTCGATTAGTTTGTGCTATATTATACCTTGTATTGCATTACAGTTTCAGTGACGTAAGCTTCCATTCCAATGTCCTACTTATGTATGTTATAATGTTTAACTGTGTGTACTTTGACATTGTATAGAATCAGCCCAAGCCGTATACCTCCATCTCTATTTGTATTAGTTGTATGTGGGGACGACATACGTTAGGTCGCCAGAGCTCTCATATTAATTAACCAGTTACCAGAACCATGTACCCAGTAGATGACTCACTACCATCCGCTCTGCCGGAGTCACTGTCTGTATTCATATTGTGCTACCACAGCAGTATTCAAAGACCCCCTCCTACATATGGGTACTGTGGGCGGTCAGTGTTACGAGAGTGAGCAAGGAGACAAGGTTTACGCTGTTAGGGCGCTCCCCACATTATCCCGTATTATAACGTACTTCCAGCCTACGTGAGTATTACCATTACCCTATCCACTTGTCGAATCCACATGATACACACACACACACCACATGCACGCACGCAACCACAAATAGGAGAGTGCACACACAGACACACACAACACACACACACACACACACACACACACAACACACAGCACCAGAGTTTTGGAATCCACACCTAGTCAAGCACGTCAAGAAATTTTGAAAGTGGCAAGTGTTTGCAACAAGACTAGTCCCAGAGCTACGGGGATTGTCCTATGAAGAAAGGTTGAGAGAAATCGGCCTGACGACACTGGAGACAGGAGGGTCAGGGAGACATGAATTAACGACATATAAAATACGCGGCGGAATAGACGAGGTGGGACAAAGACGGGATGTTCCAAGATTGGACACAGACACAAGAGGTTGTCACAATTGGAAAGTTTGAAGACTCAGATGAGATCATAGGGAATTTTAGGAAGTATTTTCTTTTCAGTCATAGAGTAGTCAGGCCATGAATAGCCTAGAAATGATGTAGTGGAGACAAGGAACCATACCAAGTTTTAAAGGCGAGGTTGACATAGACTCATGGGCAGGTGAGAGAGAGGACCCTAGTAGCAATCAGCGAAGAGGCGGGCCAGGACTGTGAAATCGGACCCTGCAACCACAAATCGGAGAGTACACTACACACACACACACACAACACACACACACACACACACACACACACACACTCACACAACACACACACACACACACACTTTAGTTTAATTATCTTTATTATGCACCCATACCCATCCTGGGGGGGGGGGGGGGGGGGGGGGGGGGGGGGGGGGGGGGGGGGGGGGGGGGGGTCTGTGGCGTAGTCAAAGATACAAAGGTACATAATGGTCCAGTGACTGGACCTGAAAGTATGATAGCTGAACTAGTTACACAGGTAATGAATCCAGTAGATCTGGTCACAATCATGGCAAGTTACAGAGGGTAATAATCAGCTTCACTCCTATACATGGTTACAGTCATGAACAAATTACAAAGTAATGAACCACTGATACGTCCAACACCTGGGTCACAATTGTAATGAGTTATAATACAAATATTAAGTGGTCATACACACACTTGGGCGCGCGCACACACAAACACACACGAGGGCGCACTGCACGACATGTGCACACGACGTACAAATATAGCATACACACAAGACGAACACCACACACAACACACACCCCACACACACCCACACACCAACACCCCACACACACACCCACAACACCCACACACAACCCTCACACACACCTCACACACACCCTCACACCCCACACACACACACACCACAACGCACACCCACACACACACACACCCACACATCACGCACACCCACATATCACACACACCCAGCGCACGCACACACACACACACACACACACACACACACACACACAAGACACACACACCCACACACACTACTATGCACACACCCACATAAAGTGGGACCTAAGTAAAAACCAAGTCCTAACCGATATAAGCAGGGAAGATATACTAAGCAACACAGACCCAAACTTATGCCTAGAACAGATTAACTCGGTGTGCACCGATGTATGCACAAGGCTTATTCCCTCCTAAGAAAAAGGAGGAGTAGATGTAAAATAGAAAGAGACAGGTCGCTCCCTTATTCAACAGGCGACAGAAGAATAACAAGCGCTAAAAGAGGTCAATATATCTGAAATGCGCCAGGAACACTGTCAGAGAAATAGCAAGCAATTCCCCCCCGAACTTAAGCTAAAAGTATCCTTTAGAGTCAGGAATCGCGGGAAGAACTAAAAGCTATAAATGAAAATCGAAAGAAACCCCTAGTATTTCTTCCCTATGCCAAATCAAAAACGAGACAACGCCCATAATGGGCCCCTACTTAAACACCTGAAGGGTCCCTACACAGATTACAGCAAGGAAAGAGTGAGCTACTCAAGTCCCAATATGACTCAGTTTTAAGCAAGCCGCTAACCAGACTGAGAGTCGAAGATCACATTAATTTTTTATGAGAGAGCCACAAAATTTGATTAACACAAGCCTATCCGATGTTATCCTGACGCCAAATGACTTCGGACAGGCGAAATGACATGCCCATGCACTCTGCCGCAAAACACAGGCCCAGACTCATCGTGAACTCTGTTTTCATCAGAAACTGCAAGAACCCCTATCACAGCCTTTTCCATCATATGGAGAGGGAGCGTGGACACGGGGGGTCGTCCCTCAGTTACTAAAAACAACAGACATAGCCCCACTTCACAAAGGGTGCAGTAAAGCACCCGCAAAGAATTACAGAACCAATAGCACTAACATCCCATATCATAAAAACTATGAAAGGGTCCTAAGAAGCAAGATCACCACCCAACTAGCAACCATCATTACACAAGCCAGGGCAACATGGGTTTAGAACAGGTCGCTCCTGTCTGTCCTCACTACTGGATCACTACGACAAGGTCCTAAATGCACTAGAAGACAAAAAGAATGCAGATGTAATTATATACAACTTTTGCAAAAGCCTTCGACAATGTGTACCACTGGGCGTAATAGCGCACAAAAAGCGCCACATAATGAATAGACAGGGAAAAGTCGGTCCGAATGGATCTATACTTTCCCTCACTACAGAACACAGAGAGCAGTCGTTCAACAGAGTAAAGTCCGAGGCAGCTACGTGAAAACTCTTTCTCACAAGCACAGTACTAGCTCCCATCTTGTTCCTCCATCCACATTAATCCGACATAGACAAGGATGTCAGCCTACAGCACCGTGTCTTCTTCCTTTGCATGATGACACCCGATCTGCAAGAAAACAGTGTCTTCCATTGCAGACACTGCAAGCTCCAGGCGACATCACCAAATCTTTCATGGGCTGCTGCCTGAAAACAGATATGAATTTCACGATGAGAAATTTCAATTACTCAGATATGGTAAACATGAGACATTAAATCTTTCATCAGAGATACACAACCAAATTCTGGTCACAAAATAGAGCGAAACACCAACGACAAAGACCTGGAGTGATATGTCGGAGGATCTCACCCTCAAGGACCAAAACATTGTAATCAATCGCATCTGCTAGAAAAATGACAGGATGGATATATGAGAACCTTTCAAAACAAGGAGTCCAAGCCCATGATGACACTCTTCAGGTCACTTGTTCTATCTAGGTTGGGAATATTGCTGCACTCTAACAGCACCTTTCAAGGCAGGTGAAATTGCCGACCTAGAAAATGTACAGGGGGAGAACTTTCCACGGCGCGCATAACGGAGATAGAAACAACCTCTATTACTGGGAGCGCTTGAGGTTTTCGAAACCTGTATTCCCTGGAACCAGGAGGAGAGATACATGATTATATACACCTGGAGAAAATCCTAGAGGGACTAGTACCGAACTTGCACACGACAATCACTAACTACAAAGCAAAAAGACTTGGCAGACGATGCACCAACCCCCCAATGAAAAGCAAGGTGTCACTAGCCACGTTTAAGAGACCATACAATAAGTGGTCCAGGGCCCGAGACTGTATCAACTGCCTCCCAGCACACAAAGGGTGGGATTTACCACAGACCCCTGCAGTCTTCAGCTGGCACTGGACAAGCACTAAAGTCAGTTCCTTATCAGCCCGTGCTGTGGCTCGTACGTTTGTTTGCGTGCAGCCAGCAGCAACAGCCGGTTGATCAGGCGCTGATCCACCATGAGCTGGGCACAGACCGGCCGCGGGGTCGTTGACCCCCCGAAACTCTCTCCAGGTAAACTCCAGGTAATGCATTTTTACAGCAATCAAAAGTCAGGGTATTGCTCCAGAATGGGTCTGTAATATACCCTGTGGATAAAAATACTTGCCATTTCTTGGAACATTTTCTGAGTACAAGTTGTTTCTAAATTCATTAATTTTTATCACACACCAGTACATAATGACGCAGGGTTGACAATAGTCACCTCATCTTGGCAAAGTTTTACATTTCGTTTGGTCTACATCTGATGGCTGGTGATTTAACCTGCCAAAGATACTGTAACCCAGCCCGGAGCCGGGACAGTAGTGACATCCAAGAGTCTGCTGTATTTGTTGGATGCACCACAGACATGTGGCATAGTCTCCTCCTGCATGATGGGAATGATGATAATGGACTGACTTGGTCAATCTCCTAAGTCTTAAGTCCAATAAAGTTCATTTGAATTCTTTTCGAATATTGTTCTCAAACTGCTAACTGACAACCAAGATGAAACTTACCCACCTCTTTGAAAGCATACAGCCTTAGCCAATTTATCAGTTCTATCATGCATCTGAAGACCAATGTAGATGGAATCCACAGCCATGTCACTCTGACTCCACTGTCCACAATCCTACCTACCTGTGTCCTGGCTTCTGACACAAGCAATGCAACAATTTATGCTGAATAGTTGAGAGCATTTAATGGATGACAGAAAATCATTACAATTAAACTGTCAATCTTTGATCATAGATGCCATTTTCCAGTGCAAGGAGTATGCATACAGTTTCTGTCTGAAGGGTAGAGGCCCAATTATTGATGCGTGATCCAATTTCTTTAAGGAGCCATCACTCCAGTACGACAACAGCACACACTGAACCATCTAGCACCAGTGGATTGTGAACAGACCATCACGTAAATAATTTGCGAGAGTGTGTGCTCTGTTGTGACAAGTTATCAATACAGCTTAAGGCCTCATGTTTGGCTTTCAAGCAAAGTTTTGGTTTATGAATTTAAGAAAGTAGTTGGGGGGAAATGGGAGGAATGGTAGTTTGGATATGGGGTAATATTCAAGGAGCGGAGAAGTGTCCGCTGTTGCCTTACTTGACATAGATCATGTATCTGATTCATGCGGAGGTCGGTTCCAGTTTTTTCGATCCATCTGGAAGGAGTGTTTCACTCGAGAGCTGAGAAAAGTTGGAGGCTTATCTGTGCAGGGGTTTGAATGACTTGCCTGAGCATATTAACCCCAATTAGGATATTTCTTTCAGTAACACGATCTCTGATGCTTGGAATATCAGTTTCTTTTTGCATATTTAAATATTGCAGTACGGAGAGCATCCTAAAAAGATCCTCATTGCTTCGTTCTGCAGTTTGTTTCCAGCCCTCCAAGGTGCTTCCAGTCAGACACAAGAGCAAGAGTTGGCGTCAGTCATAATCAACACAATGATCTAAGAAGCAAGATACATTATTTCACAATTTTAACATTAGCACCATACCTGGGGTGAAGCCCTAGCCCACAACTCTAGTGCTCTTAGTCGTCTTTTGACATGGCGACAAAGTCAGTGTACATACAGGTCCCAAGTAGTGGAACCTCAAAAACCTAGATACCTGTATCTGCTTACAAATATTCTAGAATAGACCCATCCATGCAATTGGATCTGACGAAACTGAGCCTCTCTGTCTGAGGAGGACGCCTATTGATATCTTTGTTTTATCATAGACACTATCAACACCCATCCTACACAGGCTGTACATGATTAAAATGTTTTTTTGGGTTGTTGGAGAATCCGGTGGTGTGAATCATTAATATCATCAGCAAAACTAATCACATAATGATGGGCTGACTAGGCATAGCATTAAGTAATGCATTAATTAGAATATTGAACAGTGTGGGAACTGAGCACACCTCCCTGTGGGGTCCTAATTCAAGTCTTTAGTTTACACCTTCTATTCCCTTGGAACAACAAGACGATTTTTCTGTTGGACAGGTAACCTTTAATCTCAGCGGATAAAGCTCCATCCTCACACATCCATTCTGCAAGTTCACTAATGAGATTACATGTCGGATGGACTACATCGAAGCGATTTAAGGTCAAGGAAGGTAGTGTATGAGCCTTCAGTGTGCAGGGGCAGAAAGGGGGCTATGCATTGGATGCACGCTCCTCCATGCATGAAACACATGTAAACCGGGGAGACAAAAATTGTTTGAGTTCTATACATGAGACGTATTAAGAATCATTCTCTCCAATATGTTTTACACAACAGCTAGTGTAAGATATTGGCCGAAATGCATTTTGTGATTGGGCTTAGAATTTGAATGATGGGCTGGTTTGGTCCAAGATTGAGGGAGCTCCCCAGTTACATAGCTTCATAGTTATATAAATCAAGTAATGGATTACCTGGTACTCGAACATGCAATCTGAGTATGTGTAATAATACCATCCTCCACCAGCCGACGTGTGAGTTGCCCGCTTAGTTAGTGCTGCATCAAGTTCATAAATTAGTGAAAGAATTTGCAATCATCTGCCTTGCTGAGCATAAAAGCCAATACAATCTCTCCCTTGCATCATATTTGTCATTTAATTTTGGCCTGTGTGTACGGGAAGATTGTCATAGCCTTGATGTAGCAACCCAAGCACTGACAAACTATTCACCAATGTAAAGGGATTAGGGTGCGCGAACTGCCAGTTCTGTTTACCCTTATTCTATTTATGTCCCTCCAAGCCTGGCTAAGTGGGAGTGAGCATAAGACCGTAGACAAATTTTTCCCAGTCTTTTTGCCGCAGCTCTCTGACAACCGAGCTCCTCTGGCAGCAGTAGGCAGTTTGGAGAGCCTCACCTTTCCAGGGGTACGATGTATTCTATAGGCTAGCCTAGTCTGCGAGCAGTACGTTTCAGTGTACGAAGTTTAGAATCAGTGTAATAATAGGTTTTTGAAGGAGGTATGATTATTGATGGAAAGGTTTGATGGGTTAAGAGTCCCAAGAGGTTTCAGTGGCGGCTCTAAGATAAGTTTCTGAATACTTCATCACAAATCCTTGTTAAAGTCTCTACAGAGAACACACATAGGAATTATATACCAGTCGTCACATGTGTCAACAAAGTCATTCATGTTTGACCAGTGGGAACATTAAAACGTTTCCGATATGAAATATCCCACCAGGAAGGTTAGTATAACAAATAACTAGTGAGGTTAGCCTAGGAAATGATCAGAGCGCTATATACTGTTACATGGAAGACTCACACTGGCAGAGAGTAATGTTGAAGCCCAGGCACAGATCAAGGATGCCCTCATAGATATGTGGGGTTCAAGATCACCTACAATATGGACATTATCATGACTGTTTAAGAGTGACGACAGTTGATTACCAATACGATTAACCAAACTGTGAGTTTCCAATTGCTTTTGTGTCTCGCATTTGTAATCGCCATAATGAGAGTAGGGTCAAATGAGCCACAAGTTTGGGAACTCCAATAATTAAATTTATCAGCAGGAAGCATACAAGTTAAATATGTGAGAGCTGAGTTCCCTATATAAATCCTAACACCGTTATAAAAAACATAAGAAACAAAAAGAACTAAAGGAACACTGTCAGAAGGCTACTGGCCCAGCGAGGCAGGTCCAAGTCTCCTCCTACCGGCTAATCAATGCACCAACCTAGTCAGTCAGGTCACATTGACTATAAGGGAGAACACGGCAACCGACCTGGTAGCACAACTATCAGTTCTAACTCACCCACTACCACCCACATCCACTCTTATTATCCAACTATTTTAATAGCTACACAACGTTCTGGCCTCTATAACTGTACTTGGAAGTTTGGGAGTTCCACTCCATTCCACAACTCTATTACCAAACCATACATTCCTATATCCTTCCTGAAGACTGAATTTTTCCAACTTAAAACCATGTCTGCGATCCTGTCTAGCTAGATATTTTCAGCACACATTTACATCCCCTTTTTTTTTCCTGTCTTCACATTTATACACCTCATCATATCCCCCCTAATTCTACGCCTTTCTAGAGAGTGCAGATTCATGGCCCCTTAGTCTATCCTCATAGGGAAGTTTCCTGATACATGGATCAACTTTGTCCATCCTCCTTTGTACATTTTTCCAGAGAATTTATATCCATTCTGTAATAAGGTGACCAAAACAGTGCAGCAATAATCTAAATGAGGCCTAACCAAGGATGTATCGAGTTAAGAACAACCTGAGTACTTCCTATTATTTAAGCTTCTTGATATGAAGCCAAGGAATTCTAATGAGCTTAGTATGCGAACACGTTATGCACTGTTGTCTGGTTTCAGATCACTGCTAACCGAACTCCTAAATCTTTTCGCATCCGTAATAATAAGATCTACATTATTTATGTTTATAAGTGGCATGGTTATTGCCTGTCCCAAACATTTAGAAACTTTGCATTTGTCCTATATAAACTGCATCTGCCACTTCTACCCGACCACTGCATCAGTCATTCAAATCTTCCTGGAGTGCTCGAATGTCCTCGTCAGAATGATTCGACGCCTATTTTGGTAGTCATCGAGCAAACTTGCCGATGTTCCTCTTTATGCCCTCATCTATGTCGTTTAAGTAGATTGTGGAGAACAGCAGGGGGCCCAACACTGTTGCCCCATGTAGAACATCCCGTAGTCTCGTTGAGCACCCTTCCCCACTACTGATTTCTTTCTCCCCATTTATGCCAAATCTCTGCTGCCTATTTGTCAACCATGCTCTATCCAGGAAAAAAAATCTCCTCCTTATTCTTGTGCTTTAATTTTCCTCAATAAGTCTCTGATGTGGGACCCTGTCAAAAGCCTTACACTGAAGTCCAATACACAATATTATATTCATTACCATGAATCAACCTCCTCAAATACCTAAGTGAAAAAAGTTAATAAATTCGTAAGGCAGAAACGCCCTTTGTAAAAACCATCTGAGAATAGGCGTTGATTAATTTATGCTTTTCAAGTGGCTACGAACCGCCTCGGCAATTATAATGATTCCATAAATTTTCCCACTATGGAGGTTAGTCTTATTGAGTCTATATTTTCGAAGCTAAGGACCTGTCACCTGTTTGAAAATAGGTATCACATTTGCCATTATCCACTTATCTGGCACCATGCCAGTTAAAGTGATATGTTGAAAAGATTAGCCAAAGGTGTGCTAAGCAACCTCTTTACATTCCCTTAGAACCCTTGCATACAGTCATCAGGGCCTGGGGATTTGTTAGTTTTAATTTATCTATTTGCCTCAGGACCATGTCACTTGTTACCCTAAATAGTTGCAACAGTTTTTATTATCGTCCCCGTTCTACATAATATATTTCATAACTGGAATATCGCCTGGATCCACCTGTGTAAAAAACTGAGAGGAAGTAGTGTTTTAAAAAATCTACACATTTCCTTATCACGCAGTGAGCTGACCCGATAACTTTTGATTGTGTGCCTATCTTGTCCTTATCTTTACTTCTGTATACCTGAAAGAAACCTTTTGGGTTAGTCTCGATTCTCTTGCAGACTTAAACCTCATAATCTCTTATGCTTCTATTCCCTTTTTATTTCCTCTCGATTTAACTGGAATATATCATTTCTCAATTGCCCCTCTCCCTCTTTTTGATTTGCCTATAATATGCCTCTCTTTTGACCATCAGATATTTTTAATCTATTGTTCATCATTTAGGATCATTTTCGTTGATTCTGATTTCCCTATTTGGAACATAATTGTAGACTGAGCAGCTAGAACTGATGCCCTGGAAAGCACATATCGGCAACCATCAACGCGACTACCTTACCATAGTCAGGTCATTCCAGTTTCACCACCTAAGTAATTTTTCAGATCCTAATGAAATCAGCCAAGCGAAAGTCAGGACGGGAAGACTTGATTGCCATTATTAGGGGAATACCAATGATATATTAAAACTGAGTGAATGGTGATCACTTTCCCCAAGCTCATCATTAACCTCAAATTATTGAATTAAGTGTTTCCCTACTGGCAAGAACCAATCAAGGAGTTATTTCCCAAGTTGGCTCTGTCACAGTAACTTTATTTAAAAAAACAATCCTGGATCGTATCAAGAAAGTCACCTGACTCTTTTAAATTTTCCTGTCAAATTAGCTCCAGTCCATCATTCTATAGTTGAAATCTCCCAATAGCACAACATTTTTCCGTATGTAGATGCCTTAAACTAATTTCGTCCCAAGAAGTTTTACTGCACCCTAACAAGATTTGGGCCCAGTAAATCACACCCAAAATTAGTTTTTCTCGGCCCTCGAGAAGCAGTAAACCAAACAGATTCAGCGGCTGACGCTTCTAAATTAATAGTCTGTTTCCCTTGTGTGCAAGGAATGTTGATGGGGAAGGTGATTTTTTAATATATATAACACAAGAGATTTAGTAGATTTGAGGTGTGATTATGCAACAAATGATGGTAATTATAGGGGGGTTTGGGATTTTCAGGGACTCTGCACTCATGTAGAACACACAACATCATGGGTTTATTTTTTTTCGGTGGTTACTTTATATGAAGGTCAGAAGTCTTCTTTCTAAGTGATTGCCAATATTCCAGCTTAATATAGAAAGTTTATACGAGTTTTGATCCATTATATAGTCCAGGGGACATCTCGAGTTTTTCCCAGCAAAATGAAAAAAATTGTTCATATAAATATCGCAGACCTTATCCAATGTCAACAGCGCCCTACCCTTGGTCCAGTAGATTTTAAAAGTGCACTTCAGTTGTAAGGCCTCGTGGGATCTTTCCGCATATTTAAATTATTTGGCAGTATGATGCACCTAAGATGATCTCATTGTGCTTCGTTTTGCAGTTTTTTCCAGCCCTCCAAGCTTCCGTCAGACACGAGTGGCAAGTAGTGGGCGCCGCATAATCAACCAATGATCTAATATAAGTCAAGAAACATCATTTTCCACAAGTTTCACATTAGCACCATACCTGGGAGAAAACTGCCACAGCTCTAAGTGGCTCTCAACCTTTCTTTGTAATGGCGACAAATTCTCGTTACAACAGTCCAAGAGTGAACCTCAAAGCCAATATACCTGTATCTGCTTACATATACTAGAAGAACCCATCATGCAACTGGATCTGACGAACTGTGCCTCTCTGCCGAGGAGGACGCCTGTGAGTATCTTTGTTTTAATCCCTGAGATTATTTACCCCAGGTCCTGACCACGGGCTAGTACATGAATAATGAATGTTTTAGGTGTTGGAGAATCCCGGTGGTGTGAATCATTATGTCATCAGCAAAACTAACCATATAATGATGGGGCTGGTAGGCCATGGCATTAATAAGGCATTAATCAAAATGTTGAAAAGGTGGGACCAAAGCACACCTCCCTTTGGGTTCCTAATGACAAAATCTTTAAGTTACACTTGCTAAATCCCTGAACAATAGCACTATCAGCGAAACTGCTTCACTGATGTGGTGAGTGAGGTATGTGTGTGTGTGTGTGGTGTGTGTGTCTGTCTGTCTGTCATATCTCACTATATGTGGTTGCAGGGACAATTCACAGTTCCTGGCCGCCGCTCTTCGCTAGTCGCTACTAGGATCACTCTCCCCTACTTCATGAGCTTTATCATACCTCTCTTAAAGCTATGTATGGATCCGTCCTCCACTATTCACATCTCCGCAGATATTTCACTTCCTGATAACTCTAAGGCTAAAGAATACTTCCCTAACTACTCCGTGACTAGTCTTGTTGCAAACTTTTGCACTTTCTCCTTTACGTGTTTGACAAGTATGGTTCTATGGAAAATTTTTATAGAGTGATTACTTGTACAACCTAACATTACATGCATACGAGTAATCTCCTTGGGAGACAATAACGATACTTGTTTACCAAAGTCCACCCCAATGTAGAAACATGTGAGAAAACTTAACGCACCTCTGGTCACTGCAGGTGCCCCTATCGACCTCTCACAATCTTAAACCATATCTATCCGATACCAGTATATATTGGGTAGCACCCTCAAGTACGTGCGCTACAAATTAATTGTTGACTGTATAGATTATATTAGTTTACTGATGAAGGGAGGGGGGGGGTTAGGGTTACACATGGATATTCCCACAAGGAAACAAACACTTTTTACATAATCTCCACCATCTTGACCAGTATATTCTCTGGGGTCACTTGATGTAGCTGGGATCCCGCCATAACCTATTCCAATTACAACATACCTAACTGGCCAGTATCAGTCTGCTATAACTAAAGGGTTACCCTAACTGTGGGTGATTGATACTCCTATTTCCACCATTCACCCATCTCAATTCGATGTTCCATGCTACCACCTGCCACAGATCACCTAACCAGCAGGATCGCGGGTATCCATTGGTTAGACCCGGTTTAAGTAAGTCCGATACACAAGAACTATCCCAAACCTCGTACAACGGGAACAACGAGGTCTAACGTGTTCACTCGGAGCAAGGCGACTTATTTCACTTCACGCATTCTCTTAACTTAGCGTTATCATTAATTACATTACAATTCACAAGACGATTTAATGTCTCATAATTATTATACACATTAGAGATCACTCCATTAAGATCTGAGACCGATGAGTGATGATTAAACCAAGGGTAATTTTCCCCAGGACACAGTCCATGGTGACGCGCCAGTCACCAGGTCCTACCCTTATTCACTCATTTTACCACTTTATTACGGTGGTCCCGTAAACCACGTTCCCTCACTCTCCACCAGGAACAGTTACGACACTTCCTATTATGAAATGAGGCCTATATTAATCCTTAGGCCACCGTGAACGCCAATTTCCTGGTTCCATGCTTTCCCAGCCTCCTCACTACATTCAAAACACTGCCGCCCCCCCGTGCCCCAGTTCGACCTATACCCCCGCACGTCTGCGCATGCGCAGCGGGAACCCAGTTGGTTCCATTCAAAATACAAATACATTTTGACCCAAATCAACACATTAAACACTTATTAGGCACTATAGCTTCGGAAATTAAATAATTTCCACAGGTTCCATAATGGTGCTGCATACTCCAATATAAGCCTGACGTACACAACATACAGTGTCGTGAATGACTCCTTAGATGTGCAAATACGTACTGTTATTAGATTTGCCAAGCGCCCATATGCTATAGCAGTTAATTGATGTGCGCCTCAGGGGACATGTTCGGTATAATGCTCACCCCAAGATCCTTTTCCTTAAGTGAGGTTTGCAGCCTTTGATCCCCTAGCCTGTACTCCGTCTGCAGTCTTCTTTGTTCTTCCCTAAGCTTCATAACTTTGTACTTGCTGGAGTTAAACTCCAGGAGCCATTTGTCGGACCAGGTTTGAAGCCTGTCCTGATCCTGATCCTCGATTATGATCCTGTCCTGATCCTCGATCATGATCCTGTCCTGATCCTCGTTGTACATGTGTCTTAATCTTCAAATTGTCTGTATTTTATACCAGTCAATAAACCAGGGGTTAATTACCCCCAAATATGGTAAAAATTAAAATCTCGGGAGTAATAAAGGCTCAGTAAATATATAAATACAATTATACAAAATTTTATTAAATAAATATTGCATTAGAATCTACGATTCCATTTGTAGATATCTGATAGCACTCATATAATATATATTTCTTGGTTTTTCTATTAATTTTTAAATCTAGTGCGTAATCTCTCTGTATACAAATTTGTTTTGGGGTAATACCCAAAAAAGTTCACCGACCCCTGGACTGGATTATTATTATGGAAAATTTTATAGGGTGATTACCTTTATGTACCTCAACATTACATGCTTACAAGTAAACTCATTGGGAGACAACCATATTGTTTACCGTAGTCACCCCGTGTAGACATGTGAGAAAACTTAACCACCCCTGGTCACGGCAGGTGGTTCCTTCGACCTCACAATCTTATCCATATCTATCCGAGACCAGTATGGATTGGATAGCACCCACAAGTACGGTGCTACTAATTAATTGTGGACTGTATAGATTATATTAGTTTAACTGAATGAAGGGGGGTGGGGTAGGTTACACATGGATATATCCATCAAGGAAAACACTTGTACATAATCTCACCACTTACCAGATATTCTCTGGTGGTCACTTGATGTAGCTGGATCACCCATAACCGACCCATCTAATTACAACATACCTAACTGGCCAGCATCAGTCTGCTATAACTAGAAGGGTTACTTAACTGTGGGTGATTGATACTCCTTATTCCCTCCATTCACCATCTCATTTCGATGTCCTGCTACACCGACACGGTTCTTATTCCAGCAGGACGAGGTATCCGTCGGTTTGTCCCGGTTTAGAAGTCGTGATTCCATAAAACTTCACTATCCTCGGTACGAGAATCACGCGTTCACTCGGAGCAGGGCGATCTATTTCACATCCCGCATTCTCTTAACTTAATGTTATTATCACTGATTACATTACCATTCACAAGACGATTTAACGTCTCATAATTATTATACACATTAGAGGTCACTCCATTAAGATCTGAGGCCGATGAGTGAGGATTAACACACGGGTATTTCCCCTGGACACACACCATGGCCGCGCACCAGTCACACCCGGTCAAACCATTATTCACTAATTTTACCACCTTTTTACGGTGGTCCCGTAAATCACGTTCCCTCACTCTTCACCAGGAACAGTTACGACACTTCCTATTATGAAGTGAGGCCCATATTAATCCTTAGGCCGCCGTGAACGCCAATTTCCTGATCCCAGGTTTTCACAGCCTCCTCACTACATTCAAAACACTGCCGCCCCCCCCGTGCCCCAGTTCGACCTATACCCCCGCACATCTGTGCAGGCGCAGCGGGAACCCAGTTGGTTCCATTCAAATTACAAATACATTTTGACCCAAGTCAACACATTAAACACTTATTAGGCACTATAGCTTCGGAAATTAAATAATTTCCACAATTATAATAAAAAGGAAGCGCTAAACCAGTCCCCTGGACTGGAGCTGAGTGTTATGAATAAAAAGGTAATGAAAGACTGGATATCAGACTGGAGGGATGGAGTATGGAATAAATACGTCTGGATATTTGGGAGTGGACTTAACGTACGATTATTATAATGGGGGAGCGTTAAACCCGTAGGATTATACAGCACCTGTCGGGAGGGGGGATGGAAGTTATACAGACTCAACTCAGGGAACTGAAGCACATCCAATTCCCTAGATCAAGAGCCCCTCACCAGCATCAAGGAACCTTCCTTGAGTAGACTTAACATAAGAACACAAGAAAGGAGGAACACTGCCCTAATTGCTGTCGGTAGCACTACCCATCAAAAGTCCGGTAGTTACGACATATCCAAACTGCTAATCAACAGGATATTACCCCTCCTGAAGGCCGCTGTAACACAATGTTGACAGGACCTTCTCAGACCCAATCCGTCTCACTACAATTGTATTACAACTACCCACGCGACTTTCCATCTGACTCCTGCCATTATATATACTCATTTTCTTCGTTACCTCTGCTCCCACAGGATGGATATGGGGTGCACAACAAACTAGCCACTTCGGTGGCAAAATCTAATCTCTAATCCATGGCAGACATTGGTCTGAGACACTCCCACGACAGGGAGCCTAGGCCGGGCCACCTCTTGGACAAGGCCCGAGACGGCCGATTATACCGGCGAATCTTGAACAGAACAGTTATCTCTGTATTAGGACTGAAGAAGTCACTCGTGGTTAAACGTTTCCTTTAATAAATGTCCTGAACTGTACATAAGTGTGTTTTTCCCGAGACAGATCCAAGGGGAACATGTCGAGGCTTCTCATGGTAGTCCACACAGCAGTAGTGCTGCTGTTATTACCCGTTAACTTCAGCGATGCTGCACAACGTAAGTATTACCATTCTCGCTTATACTAAAGGATATGGGAATATACATCAAGGTGTGTGTGTATCTGTGTATATACACCGAGAGGCGTAACTATCTATCGATTAGAACTTATAACTTTAGTTTTTAAAGGAGTGGTAAGCCAGTGGAAGGCCTTGGTCAGATGATCAAAAGCTCCAGGTGCGGGTCATCGTATAACTAAGACCTGCTTCAGGAAACACTTGTCCTGTTTCCTGACGAACCTTGCCTAATATCTGTGTATATACCCTCAGATCTTACTTTAATCCATGTTTTAGGAATCATGGTAATCTTGGCTGGTAGTAAACAGTGACCTGCAACCTTGATGACCCTCGTGTAGTGGTTAGTCTTTAAAGCTAATAAATTACTTTAAACTTAGTTATTATTACCATTACTATTAGTAGTAGTAGTAGTAATGATACTAGTAATAATAATTATAGTAGTAATAGTTATAGTAATAATAATATTAATAGTAATTATAGTAGCAATAGTAACAGTAAAAAGTAATAGTAATTATAGTAGTAGTAATAAGAGTAGTAATATTGTCCAGATAAAGGTCTTTAAAAATCTCTGAAAGTTAGACTTCAGATGACAGAAAGGAACCAGCCTTAATTTTCATATTTAAACCCTATTAAAGGTCATACATAAAGATTTATTTAGCTCTCACATCTGAAGCTTTGTTCCTTTATAAGTTCTGGATGTGAGAGAAAAGCACGGGGCTGGGGAGTTAAAAGATAGCTCTAGGCCTTTCGTGTTGCAATCACATCATCAGGAGCTTGCAGTTTTGCAAAAAAATGGATGAAATCCGAGCATGTTTGCTCGGATTTGATCCTCTTTTCTACAGCATTGCAAGCTCCTGATATATTGATTGCAACACGAAAGGCCTAGAGCTATCTTGTTTTTGTTTTGCATCTTGCATGGCTTGCTCGCGATTTTTGCAGCCTCATCATTTTATACATATTTTTGTTTTCATTTGCATACCTTGTGAATGGTGTGATTCTTTCTTGCTACAGAAACTACTCAGAAAAAAGTGTTGGAGTCGATAAAAGATCAGTTTACCCTCATCCAGACATCGCTTGATAGGCTGATGGATTTAGTTATCCATTCAGTCACCAGCCCGTCTAGTGAGGCAACTACTGCAGCTGTAGGAAATGTCACAGCTACGACAGACACACTGTCATCAATTACTGCAGCTACAGGAAATGCCACAGCTACAACAGACGCACAGACATCAACCACCACGCCATCTACAACACAGACATCAACCACCACACCATCTACAACACAGACATCAACCACAACACCATCTACAACACAGACATCAACCACCACATCATCTACAACACAGACATCAACCAGCACATCATCTACAACACAGACATCAACCACCACATCATCTACAACAGACATCAACCACCACACCATCTACAACACAGACATCAACCACCACACCATCTACAACACAGACATCAACTACCACATCAACAACCACACCATCAACAACACAGACATCAACTACCACATCAACCACCACACCATCAACAACACAGACATCAACTACCACATCAACCACCACACCATCAACAACACAGACATCAACTACCACATCAACCACCACACCATCAACAACACAGACATCAACCACCACACCATCAACAACACAGACATCAACCACCACACCATCAACAACACAGACATCAACCACCACACCATCAACAACACAGACATCAACCACCACACCATCAACAACACAGACATCAACTACCACACCAACAACACAGACATCAACTACCAAATCAACCACCACACCATCAACAACACAGACATCAACCACCACACCATCAACAACACAGACATCAACCACCACACCATCAACAACACAGACATCAACTACCACATCAACAACACAGGCATCAACTACCACATCAACAACACAAACATCAGCCACTACACCATCTACAACACAGACATCAACCACTACACCATCTACAACACAATCAACTACCACATCAACAACACCATCAACACAGACATCAACCACCACACCATCAACAACACAGACATCAACCACCACACCATCAACAACACAGACATCAACTACCACATCAACAACACAGGCATCAACTACCACATCAACAACACAAAACATCAGCCACTACACCATCTACAACACAGACATCAACCACTGCACCATCTACAACACAATCAACTACCACATCAACAACACAAACATCAACCACCACACCATCAACAACACAATCAACTACCACATCAACAACACCATCAACACAGACATCAACCACCACCACATCAATTACCCCACCATCTACAAAATCTGAAGCAGCTAGACTGCGATCTCCCAGACTTCGAAGTTTCCTGGCTGAAGAGAACGATTCAAAATTTTGCCTCTCAACCTCAAACGAGACTGAATTCCTGTGTTCCCAGCTGACCATCACACTGGATGGCATTCAGGAAGTGAACCAGGAGGTGAACGATGGCCACGCCACGCAAGACCAGCTGGACAAACTTGAGGGATACTCAGAAGACCTCGATGTCATTGTGAGCCAAGCAAATGAGAACCAGATCTTCGTGGAGAACCTCAACAAGGAAGTTCTCCTTCAAGAAGTCACTCAGCTCCAAGAGGTAATTATCATCATTATTGTTACTCATAATTATATTGAAGAGCGGCAGCCCTGAAGAACAAAATGGCAAAATACTGTGACTGGAAAAACACAAATAATCGGCACATAGGAGAAACATTATATATATATATATATATATATATATATATATATATATATATATATATATATATATATATATATATATATATATATTCAACAAGTCGGCCGTCTCCCACCGAGGCAGGGTGACCCAAAAAAGAAGGAAAATCCCCCCAAAAAACACTTTCATCATTCAACACTTTCACCACACACACATTATCACTGTTTTTGCAGAGGTGCTCAGAATACAACAGTTTAGAAGCATACACATATAAAGATACACAACATATCCCTCCAAACTGCCAATATCCCAAACCCCTCCTTTAAAGTGCAGACATTGTACTTCCCATTTCCAGGACTCAAGTCTGACTATATGAAAATAACCGGTTTCCTGAATCCCTTCACTAAATATTACCCTGCTCACACTCCAACAGATGTC
>NW_026506873.1:0-24937 GCF_026875155.1 Cherax quadricarinatus | reverse complement strand
AAACTGTTTTTTGGAGATTCTAAAGAAAAATTGCAAAGGTTAGTGGATGATTTTTGAGAATGTGTGTAAGGTGAAAGTTGAAAGTGAACATAAAAAAGGAAAGGTGATGAGGGTATAAAAAGATTTAGTAAAGAAAAAATTGGATACATTTGGGGGAGGAGTAGGAAAAGTGAATGTTTTCGATACAGGGGCCCCCCGCAAACGATCCCTCCGAAGTACCAATTATGTAAGTGTATTTTTGTAGTGGTTTTGTACGTGTTGTTTGGGGGTTGAAAGGGACAATCTACTTCACAATTCCTTTGGGAACAAATTCGCTACTGGCCCTGAACATATTCTTGAGTAAAAAAAATACTTTAACTGGGGACCCTCTTGGAGTTGGTCCGGCGGGGTTTTATAAGGATGGGGTTTTAACATAGAATTGATGAGGGAAAAAAGGTGAGGGTGCGTTGATTTTAAATGGGGAAAGTCAAAAAACTTTCAAAGGGGCAAAGGGGAATTTGAAAGATGTAGTCCCAACACTCTTATAGGTGTAAAGTTTTGGTGGTAAATGCAGCAGCGAGGACGGTTGGAGGCAGGGAGATGTCCGTTAAGGGCAATGGTGGTAAAATATTATGCGAAAATTGGGAGTGGGAAATTAGGAAAAGGTGGGGAGTTAATAAAAATTAGTCAGGGCAGAAGGGGGGTTGTTGAGGGGTTTGGTCATTTAGAGAGAATGGATCAAAGTGAATGACATGGAAAGCTATAAATTATGGGGAAAAGGGAAAGGGAGGGTAGGGGTCGTCCTCGAAAGGGTTTGGAAAGAGGGGGTAAGGAGTTTTGGGGGCGGGGGCTTGGCTTAGCAAGCATGCTGGGGGTTTTAGAAAAGGGGGGAATGGAGAAAATTGATATTGGGCCGCGATCTTTTGGGGTTTTGGCGGGTTTAAATATTTATAAAGGGGATTCAGGAAACCGGTTTTTAATATGTCCTGAGCCCGGAAAAGGAAGTAAGTGGCCCTCAACAGGATGGCTCGAGAAAACAAAAATTTGACTAGCAATTTTAAAGCAAAAAATTTCCCCTCATAGCGTTTAAAAAACCCGACCGCGTATTGTTCGTCCCCATCACGCCACTTTTGGCTGAGCGCGCCTCATTTGTCCCTTTGGTGCCAGGTTTAAACCCCCACCGCCCCCGGGGGTCGCTTCAAAACACAACTGGAACATTTATATTATCACACCCTTTTTTAGTATTGCACCTGCAAAAATAAGTCACCATGGGCCCAAAAAAGCTTCTAGTCCCCCAACCCTTCAGAAAAAAAGGGGGAAAATTACTATGGAGATGAAAAAAGAGTCATTGATAAATTGAAAGGGAGTGCATTCTCTTGAGCTGGTGGTTGAAAAAAAAAACCCCCCAAAAACCCTCGTACATTGTGGGCAGAAAAGGGGAAATAAAAAAGCTGTTTTGCCAAAGGTTTGAACTTTTTTTTCGAAACTGAGATTGAAAGTACTCGAAGGTTGAGAGACGTTATTGGTGTGGATAAAAGAGAACGATAGCAGGAGACGCATCTTTCAAACTTGTGAAAAGGTTAGGAAGTTGCGACGATTTAAAAAAAAAATCCCAGAAACTGGATTGAGTAAATTTAAAGGGCCCAGAAAAGGTTGGTTTGGAGTTTTAAAAAAAGGTAGTGGCTTTCATAGTGTGATAAGGCATGGTGAGGCTGCCAGTTCGGACCACAAATGGGCTGAAAAAATATGTGCAGGACTAAGGAGTACATAGACGGAAGGACTAAAACCCTGAAAAAGTTTTTTTAATTGGACAAAAAGGCCCTGTTTTGGAAGAAAATCCCAACAGGATGCATTATCAGGAGGAAAAGGCATTTCCCGGCCCTACCCCTTAAAAGACGGCTTACTCTGTTGATGTGGCTAAGCTAGTGGTGATTGAAAAGGAAGCCTTTATTGGTGTATCACTCTGAAACCCCGAGTGTTCGAAAAAAAAAAGTCCCCAAGGCTAATTGTGTGTGCTGTGGGGGCAAACAGTTAAGGCATGGGTCACGGGGACTTTTTCTTGATGGTTACCCATGCATTTCCCCCCGTGTGAAAATTCCCCAAATAAAAAAGTTAAACTTAAAGGGCCCCCTGGATTAGCAAGCCCTGGTTCCTACAGATGGGGCAGAGGACTTTCTAGGGACAGAGCTTTTTTTAAGGGTGAATTTTTTTGCCCCCTAATACCACCCCTTTCCCTTTAGCCCATGCCCAAGGTTATTTCCAACTTCAAAAACTGTACACAAAAGCTATGTTGAAAAGGTCTTTGTGTGCCCAAAACTCACTGCCCTTAAAGAGTTTTGGAAAATCATTTCCACCCTCATTGTTAAACATTTAGGAAAGGGCTTGGGAGGAAGTGACTAAAGGACATTGAACTTGCTTGGAAAAACGTGGCCCCAAAATGTGTAGCAAAGGTTTTAAAGGTTTGAGGTAACCTGAGAATCCTATCCCCAGTTGAGGAATCCATTGGGGCATTGGGGGGAGTTTGGGTTGGGGTTTGGGGGAGGATGGGAAGAGTTGGTGGTGGAGGACAGTGAAGAACTAACCACTGATGAGCTGCTAATCATTGAACAGCAAGAGGGCAGCCTGGGAAAACTCTTCGGGGAGGAGGGGAAAAATTGAAAAAGTTGCCTATTTAAGTTTAAAGGGAAAATCAGAAAAAGGGCTTAAAGTGAAAAAGCTTTAGGGATGAAAACCCCTGCCAGCCCTGCAAGCCTGTTGGGGAACCTGTACACTGAAAAATGTTATAACCACTTTGGAAGCATAAAGGAAGGGGAAGGAAGGTCTCTTGGACAATATTTGTGCGCAGAGCCCAGTGACTTGAAGCTGGCCCTAGTGGCTTAAAAAGAAAGGAAGAAACCCCAGAAAAGACTTGCTGCCTAAAGTGCTAATGGAAGGGGTTCCCCTTCTAAACATAAAAAGAAAACGCTCTCCCCTCCCCCCACCCAAACATCATCACCAGATCTTAATAAAGGTAAGTGTCTGTAACTGTGATTAATCTTGTTTGTGTGTTTAAAATTAAAAATTTTTCATGTGGTAAAAATTGTTTTTTAAATATTTTGGGGTCTTCCCGGGTTAATTTTGTTTCCATTATTTCTTAGGGGGAAAAAAATTGTAACGATTTTTTGACTAACGTGAGCTCTCAGGATGGTTTAATACGCTGGTTAGGGCCCACTGTACAAGCCTGCATTTAAAAGGAGGGGTTTGGGATTTTGGGCATTTTGGGGGATTTGTGGTATTTTTATACGTTACTTCAAAACTGTTGTATTCTGACCCCTCTGCAAAAACAGGTAATGGTGGTGGGGTGAAAGTGTTGAATGATGATAAAAGTATTTTTTTTTTGGGGTTTTTTTCTTTTTTGGGTCACCCCTGCCTGGGTGGGAGAGGGGCCGATTGTTGAAAAAAAAAAAAATTAATATATTTATATATTTTCGGTAGTAGGTTGGTAGACAACAACCCCCGGGGGGAGGTATACCGTCCTGCCAAGGAGGAAAACGAACCGTATTTTTTTAATGAGGTAGGTTGTGGTGCCCTTTTTTTTGTCTCATAAAATGAAAGATTTCAGGTATTCTTGCTATTTCTACTTACACTTAGGCATACTACACATACATGTAAAAACATAATAACACCCATTGGGTTTTTTCTATTTTCTTTCTTGTTTTGTTTATTTCCTCTTACCCCAGGGGGAAGGGAACAGTTTTTCCTCCTAAGCCATGCGGTTGAAAGGGGGCGCAAATGCGGGAGCGGGGGCTGTCCCTCTTCTCCTGTTAATTTAAATGTAAAAAGGAGAAACTTTCTTTTTTTCCTTTTTGGGCCACCCTTCTCGGTGGGATATGGCGGTGTGTTGAAAGAAAGAAGATGTAAAATTTTTTTTTTTTTAATATGCCACCTTTCCCCCAAAAAGTAGGGTGATCCAAAAAAGAAAGAAACCTTTCCCCACCCTTAACACTTTCACCATGAAACATTTTCACCATCACATAATCATTTTTTTTTACAAGGCACTAGATAAAGTTTAGATGTCCCCCCAAAACCCAAATATCCCAAACCCCCCTTTAAAGTGCAGCCATGTACTTCCCCCCTAGGACTAAGTCTGGCTAAGGGTTTCCCCCTGAATCCCTTCAAAAAATATTCCCCCTTCTCACACTCCAACAGCTGGTTGGTCCAAAAATCATTCATCTCCTTTACTTTTTAACATGCTCACCAGTGCTGTATGCCCAAGCTCCTTGTCCCACAAAATTTTTCCCCCCATCCCCCACCCTTTTCCTAGGAAAAACCCTACCTCTCCCCCCCTCCCTAAGTTTATACCCCTTTCAAGCCCTCCATTTGCCCCTTTTACTTTTAAATTAAAAGCTTATATGCATTTTAAAAGCTTTTTTGTAAGTTAAAGAGCCAGATTTTTGTTCTAATAACCTTGTTAGTAAATTCAGTTATTTAAGGAATTTCCCTTTGACCCAAAAATACAAAGGAAATAAAAAAAGGTTGAAATTGTACTTGTGCCGAAACCTGAACCCTATCCCCATCCCCAAGCCCATAGAGAGCAAGGGGTACAATAGGCCCCACCCTGCCCCCCCTGATGAAAAATTCCCATACAAGTTTACCAGGCTTGGTAAGTCCGGCCCCCTACTCACTCCCAGTAACTCAAGAAGGGTTTAAGTTTTGGGAAAACCTCAAAAATTTTCATTGTGAAGTTATGCAGTTTCAAAAATTTTTAAAAAGGGAAAAAACCCGAAAAAAAAATCTTTTTACCTTTAAAAAAAAAAAAAAAGTAAAATTTAAAGTAAAATTTTGTTCCCCTTAAGAATTTTAAAACTACTTAAAATTTAAAACCAAGGTTTTTTTTTGTTCCTTTTTCAAAAATTTTGGTTTTTCGGGGGAAATGTTAGTTTTTGGTTCACTTTGGAAAGGGAGACTGTGCCATTTACTTATCTGTTACATTGGGGCTTAACCTGATGAAAGATACCTCCTCCACCTACTGAGACTATAATTAACATCAGTGAAATATACTGTACTATATAAATAAAAAAAAATTCTGGTTTATGGATACTTTTTGTTCATTTTATGTATACGGGTACATTTGTACACCAAATACTGTGTTATGTTTTTGGGAAAATTTGTCTGGACTCCCTCCAAGTGAGTTGCCTCCCCTGGAAGCCGTTGACACCGAGCTCTGAGGTCGGTCCCCTCAGCCCACAAGTGGCTTAAGGACAGTTTTTCTAAATATTTTTGTTCAAAAAAAATCCCCCTGCATGCACGTTTAAAGGACTAATTACTTGGTGTTGGCAGATATACCCTGATCTTCAACCCCCCAAAGCTTACCCCCTTTGGGGCTTCCCCTCAAAACAACGTGAACCCGGGACCCAAATTTCCCCTGCAATTTCAACGATTTAGTGCCTGCCTGCACCTCAAAAATTCCTATTTCCAAGGGGGGTGTACCCCCTGTATACTATCAGAAACGGACCTAGCTTCTGGTAGAAAAGAGACAAAATCAGTACTGGCTGAACTGCCGGCGCAAAAAGGCCCTACATTCAACCACTCCAAATTTTTTCCCAGACGCGGGCCCAGAATCCTAAGATAAAGTGGGGGTTTTTTTTACTGTAGGGGGCCGACGGAGGAGGTCATCTAGACATCGAGGTGCCTCCACCAGATTTCCCAGGTCTTATGTGAAAAAACCCGTGGGGGGCACGCCTGCTGTCACGGCCTGTTGCTCAGACGTTGTCATTTAAAAGAGAAAGCACGGCGGTTAAAAAACCCCGTGCCCCAGCATTCAAAGGGGGCTGCCAGTTTTTCCCTGGCTAATAACCTGTGTTGTACTTTATACCCTTTTCCCTATGTTAAGGTCTTGGGTTTACATTATTTTTTCTACATTTTGCCTCAATAACCCAAATTTTTTTTACAAACAGTAAAAACTCCTACTTTTCCCTGAAGGGAAAATTTAAAAAATTAATGTACCTTCCCCACCTACTCAACCCGGGGGGGAGTGGTTTTTGTTTTTTGGGTGGGGAAAGGGGCCCTCGAAGGTTTTTTTTTTTTCCCCTTTGGGGACTTCCGGACCGAAAAAGCCCCAACATTTCCTAACACCCTGTGCAGTAAATTTGTTACAATAAAAACACTTAATACTTAAAAAAAAAAGTATGGGTTTCGTACTCAAAAAAATAAATAATTAAAAATGGTACAAGGTTCCTTATCTAATTATGTTGATATAGACACCGGGCCCTTGGTATACTTTATTCTTTCTTATTTATTTATTTATTTATTTTTTAACTGGCCGTTTCCCCACCAAGGCAGGTGGCCCGAAAAAGAAAAACTTTACCCTTTCACTCCCCATGTCTTCCCAAAAGGTGTTTTACACTACAGTTTTTAAACTGCAACATTTCACCCCCCTTAAGGTGGGGGGCACTGATTCCATCTCCAGGACTCAAGCCCGGCCCCTGCGGTTTCCCTGAACCCCTTAAAAAAATTTTACTTTGTTTACATCCATCCATTCTTTTTATTAATACAAATATGTGTGCTCCAAAAAAAGATATTTCCTGGAGTTAATGACACCTACATTTAAAAATGAATGATTCTTTGTTTAAATAAATTTTTTTAAACATCACCCTTTTCTTCCCAAAGGAACAATGAAAAAAGTGGCCAACAATTAACCTCCCCCATTCCTTCTGTATTTCCAAGTTCTGGTTTTTTAAAGGGTGTTTACAGAACATAATTTTTCTCCCCTCCTTCAGAGTCGGGTGCTGTATTTCCCCCATCCCAGAACAAAAGTGCATTTTAACGGTTTTTCCTTGAACCCTTGCTCACACTCTAACACATGTGATAAAAATCACTTTCCCCACTCACTGCAATCTGATACTTTCACACGTCTTGGGGTGTTCAAATCTACCTCTCAAAAACCTTTACACCCTGGATTCCCTAACCTTTTTTCCATGCCCCCGATTTATGCCCCCCTTTCAAAGCTTTTTTTGCCCCCTCTTTTTCTCTTAAAGGATGATCCCTTGAACGGTGAATGGTTTTTAAAAATGAAAGAAATTGAGCTACCATCCTTTTCCCTTGATAAAAACCAGATTGCCTTTCCCATTTCCCAGGCATGTACGAACCTTACAGATTAGCACTTCCCATTAATATAAAAAAAAATTCATCCTTTTAAATGCCAAAACCACCCCAAAATTCTGGTCCCTGAATTAATTTTTAACTACAAAACCTATTCAATTTCGCATATTTCAAAACATACATTGTCTGCCCCCTGTGTTGTAGGGGCTTTCCCATTTTGTATCATTTTGGGCCTGGTCATTATGACCTTTTTCAAATGTTTATATTGTAAGGTGAAAGAAAACCCAGATTTATAAATGGTTCCAGAAAGTTCTATTCTCGGGCATCTTTTCCATGGGATAATTTTTTCTGCGTGCACTCAGCATATTCATTTTTTACCCCTTTACCTATTTCTTTTGTCCCAAAAGTTGTATCTTGGTGGGTATCAACTTCACTAAATGCACCCAGTCTTATTTTCTGAGCCAGTTTGGGGGCTGTGTCCCCTCAGAAGTCTGTCTTCCTCTTTCTATCCTAGGCTGGGGGGTTTTTTGGGTTCATGTTCAGTGCTTGGATCCCAGTGTCATCACAACTGTATGCAATGCAAACGGCATCATTCCCGATCCCATCACAAAAAAAACATTCATGCCCTTGCTATGCAAACAGATGAAAGAGATCTCTTGGCCAAATCCCTTTGGGGATGTTTCATTGGTGGGTCCCCCACAAAAATTCTGGCTGTGCTTCTGTCAATGATCTCAAATTAAACAGACTAATAGGGGGAAGGTATAAATTTAAGTTTTTTGAAACTTCTAAATTATGAAATTCTTTTTTCTGTCTAAAAAAAGGGTTTCAGAAGACAGTGGTAAAAGAAACAGGTTTTGTAACCTGTAGTACTACAATACAGTATGTATTTTTTATAATTTTATAAACTCCATGTAATTCCAGTAATTTTACTCACCTTTTCCTTTGGGGGGAAGAGGGGTGTAAACTGCCTACTCAGATAATTTTTATTCTAGTCGAATAATTTTTTTGAGCAGAGGAACGTAAAGTTCTACTAGTAAAATAATTAGAAGGCTGTAACTGTACCATTGAGATGCCCGTCAAAACCCTTTTTTATTAGTTCAAGTTTTGTTAAAGTGAAACCACACATTTCTTCCTGGCACCCCCACCCCCTTTTTGAAGTCATTGTTAATGCACTTCACTTAATATGTAAAATCCCCGGGAAGCACTGGAAATGCTGAAAAAGCCCCCAGTTTATCAGGGTTTCCCCTATTATGGTGATTTTTTTTATGGCTTCTGCCTTCTTTTAGCAGATAAGTATTACAGGCCTTGGTGCTTTGAAAACCCCCCAGGAAACTTCTTTTTTGGAGATTTAACCCTTCCAAATGTAAAGTGGAGGAAGATATAAACAGTAGTGCATAAAAAACTCGGTGAAGGGTACTATTTGAGAAATCAAGTTGTGAAAGGTTGGCACTTAAACCGTCGAACGAGTTATTAAAAATATAAAATTGCTATTTTTTATTACACAAATAATTTAAACAAGAGACATAACAGTCCAAACTCAAGTCTTAGCCTGACTTGAATTTAAAGTGAAAAAATGTACTTACAATGAATGAATCATGATGAATGGGTCGCCATCCTGGAAAAGACGCTAGTATGACACAAAAATTTTTTTAAAATTAAGATTATTTTAGCATGATACAATATGTGTCAAGGTGGGCTACACCCCGGTTTCATCGAAAGCCCCCAGTATGCGAGCTTTTGGACAAACTTAGCCCACCTTGAGGCTAATTGGCAGAATTGTTGTTTTATATTGGGGGGCTTAAGGGGTTTTAAAATAAATTGTAATTTCATGAAAAACCCTTTTTCCTTATTTTTTTAAGAATACAGGTTGGCTTTGATTACAGGTAATGAGGTTCAGATATGAGAAAAAAAATATATTGTTTTTCAAGTGTGGCATGAGAAAAGTGAAAAAAAAAGTTTCATCAAATTTATTTGGGGTTAGGGTTGTTTGTGAAAGGTGTTTTTTGGGGAGTGGGTTTTGAAGTGCTGGCAGAGGAGTGGCTTAGAGTATCGACTGGAGTTCCCGATTTTGGGTCCTTTTATCCCATTGGTTTTTATAAAATTAGGAGATTTTTGTGTCTAGTATTAGTCTATGGGTTTTGTTGCAATATCAAGGAATGCTACAGATCAGGATTTAAAATTAAAATTTATTTGTCGTATATGAGGATGACTCTGCATTGTCATATCTGGGTGCCTCTGCAAAGGGCTGATTTTTATGTATGAAAGTGGTTTTTAAAAGTGTTTTTTCTTTTTTGGGTCCCCGCCTCGGGGGGAGACAGCTGACGTTTAAAAAAAAAAGTAGGATGCACAGTATAAAGTGAAAGTTTTGTATATAAGTAATTTAGGTCTTTGAAGAGTTGGGGGGGGTTGTCTAGCAGCGGATGTGTTATTATTTGTACTTTTCTTTTGTTGAGTTTTTTTGGCTTGAGATTTTTGCTTTGTGGATCCCCCGCACAAATGTGAGGTAAGGTAGGGGTAGATCGTGAGTAGTATAAAAGTAAGTAGTCGTTTTTGTTAATAATAACATTTTTTAATTGTTGGGTATGGGTTGAATTTCAAGTTTGTCAAGGGGCAGGCCCGAAAATTTTCCCCCCATAGTTGGTAATAAGAGTATTGTTAACATAATGTTTTGTTTTCATTATTTCTCTGCTTCCAAACTAATGTAGAAGGTTTTGTCACTGTTAAGTGTGATTTATTGGGAGTATCCCCGGGTTTTATTTTTAAAGCTCTTCATTAACAATGTTTTGACTGATGTAAGACTTGGGGGGGAGTGACAAAAGTTGTTTTATCAGCAAAAGAGAATGGATTAAGTTGTGTGATACATTTGGGATCATTGAGTAAAGAGGGAAAAACAGAAAGGGCCAAAGCACTTTTCCCGTTTAAAAGCCGTGTCAGAGGGCGTGTTGAAGAGGTTTTGTCCTTTAAAGAGATTATTACTGTCTGTTAGTAAGGGAAAATACACGTATATACAAGTCATGACCTCGATACTGTAATGATCAAGTCTGTGATGTGGGTGCTTGGTTTTCCCCATTCAAAAATTTTTTAGGTCAATAAAGAGTCATAGAACACTTACTAGTTTACAACTGTTTGGGGTTACCCCTTTTTTGGTTAGTTGTTTGAACTTCTCGGTTTGGTTTTAAAAGGGTTTTTATGCAGTGGTAGTTTACTTACTATGTTGATGAAAAAGATGTGTATAGGAATTGAAACAAATTTTTCCACCCTTTGATGTTTTGTGCAACCTCATTATCGATAGTGAGTATAGTTAGACCTATCTATGGTTTATGGCTATACCCCCAAATGTTTTAGTTTTTTTGCCAGACTTTTGAGGTTCGCTTTTACTCTCATTTTTTTAGCAATAGTGTTTTTCCTTTGCTCTTTTTATAAGTCTCTGTACTCTGTTCCTCACCCTTTGGAATTCATTTTGTGCTGCAATATCCTTCTGTTGCTTTAAATATTTTTTTTTCAGCTGGTCTCGAATTTCTATTATCTAATATTCATGTATCCAGGGTTGGTTTTTGTTTAATCCTAACCCCTTTTTAATGGGGCATTTATCAAAGGGTGGTATGAACATTGTTTTGAATTTTTCCCCGGCATCGTTTTGTCCCGGGAAATTTTTTATTCTGTCCAGTCACAATTGTGTAGCCCCATTTACCAGTGTTTCTTTACTGTAGTTTCTAGTTGACCTCATTTTTTTTGTCCTGTGAGGCCCACCTATCCCTGTGTTTTCCTGGTGCGTAAAGATGAAAATGATCACTTAGACCTGTGGTAATGTGCCTGATGACTAATGTTTCGAGCAGTTAAGAGTATGTGTCATTTTGGGTGGCTGAGAACTGTGTGATTTGGGTTGGTGTATTAATTAGTTGATTAACTATTTAAATCTGAATTTGCTTATACCCCTTTTTAACCCTTTTTTTTCTGCTGAAAAACAGATGTTTAAGTCACCCGATTATTGTCTACAAATTTTTTCAAGTCTGGACAAAACTCTGGGAAAAAATCTTCTAAGAATGTCTTGGGGGGGAGGGCAGTAACAGTTCCCCCTAAAATGGGGTTTTGTTTTGGGGGCAGCACTCAAACCATAGAAACTCCCGTTTATTGTTATTTAAATCAGGTCTTGGGGTTTTAAGCTAAGTCATATTAAAGTGGGACATACCCACAAACCCTTTTTTGTTCCTATCTAAGCATTTTATTTTGTAACCCTTTTTTGACCTCATCCATCCCGTATCATCCAACCAGGATTCAGAGTGGATTAACTGCACCTAGTTCTATTCCTAAGAAACCTAATCTCTGCCAAATTTTGGAAAAAGTATCTTGGTTTTACATGAAAAAAGTGAAGGCTGTTTTCATAAAACAAATTTTAAAAATAATATATGGAATGGGTCTTTGTATTAAAATAGGTAAATCAAAATTTCATTGCTAAAGGGTAACTGTGCCAAGTGCATTTTTTTACACAAATTGAATTCTGGCCCGTTACTATAATTGTACATACACCCTCATGCCCCCTCCCCTTTCACATTTTACAAGGTGCCTTTTTTGTTTTCTTCGTACTTTTGTACGTGCATGCACTGTTTTTGGGGGTGTTTTTAGATAATAAGAAGGCTATTGTCCCACTAAACCCTTTATGCATTTTCATATGGGTTAAGGTTATCATTCCCAGCATGACCCCATTTGCCCCCATTTATCTGACTGTTTTGCCCGCACAATAGTTTTTAGGTCCTGGATTAATTAGATTCACCACTTAAGGTGCTACAATAAGAGCTTTGGGCCCTGTTTTTTTTTGGGTATAAGGGGTTGCCATACCTTGCGGCGATAGTGACATTTACTTTTGGTAGGATGGGAAAATGTTTGGGTTTTACGTCCAGGGTGTATTACCCCATTTGCCTTTTCCCCAACCCCCCGATGATTTCTTTCTTCTGGGAAATTTCAGGGAAAGATAAAAATAAATTTTGGGACTGTACCCCCTAATCCTGCCATTTTCATCTTCCGTTTTTCTCATTCTACAATAATATTTTTTTCTTTTCCAGTCACCTAGCAAAACCCCAGTATTTCTTTAGCAATACCACTGAAAATTTTGGTAAATTTTTTTTACTTCAAAACCCTCTTCACCCCCACTTTTCCTTAACTTCACAAACCCTTTCATTAAACCCCTTTTTTCACACTCCCCTTCCCCCCCTCCTTCACAGTCCGGTTTCACCCATTTCCTTCTAATCCTTTCCATTTGGCAGGACAGAAAATTTTAATCAAAGGTTTTTCCGTCCAAAAACCCCCCAATTCTATTTACGGGGGTTGTGTCGGTTGTTGACTGCCCACCTGGTCCCGCTGTCTCAGCCATTTTTTAAAAACACGGGGGGAAATAAACGCCACTAAAACCCGACTTTTCTTGTTTTTATAGATGGTTTGGGTGTTTTCTGCTAGATTCTCCCCACTTCCGGGTCAGCGAAAATAGGTCAGCTACTAAAAAAAACTAACCTTGGCTGTTTAACCATTCCCTTCTTTCCCCCCCTGGATTGAGGGATAACCCTCCTTATGATAGTTTCCTTGGAGTTTTTTATTGCAGATTTGACAAGTCTCCCGTGTTCCTCTCGTTAGCACTGGTACAAGTGATATGATGGGGTGTGATATGATGCCACTGTCATAAGATGAACGTCAGTATAGATGAGAACCCTTGCGTTGTAGTCTGGGAAATGGTGTTTGGGTGCCGGGGCAGCCGTTTAAATGCTCAATTCTTAACCTCGTTTGGCATGAGGGAAAAAATCCTACAGACCGCTTTCCCTTGAGTTTTTTTGGTTTGGTTTTTTGCCATGTTGTTTTCCCGTTGAACACTGGGAAGTTGAAAAGGAGGTCGTTATTTCAAAAGTAGTGGGAAAACGTTAGTCGGGTTTTAATCTGGCAGCAGGTTGGTACTGAATGCCCGGGCCCTTTTTGTCAATTTAGTCCCTTTCATTGCGCACCACAGTTTTATTCACTATAGGGGCCTTGATGTTGTTGCGCAGTACTTGCAATTTGGCCATCACTGGAGTTCGGATGGCCCAGGGGACAGCGATATAGGAGCAGCCTTTTTGCTGTGCGCCATGGGTGCCCCTGGTTTCTTATGTGTTTCTTATAAATTTGAAGAAAATATCAAGATGGATTAATGCAAGTCTATATTGCATAAAAATAAGACATTTAATGTGCCCAAAAAATTATTATTTCAAAACTCCCCGGTATTTAGTATTACTATGGGATTAAAACTAGGGGAACTCTTGTGATTTAATGTTACCTGCATGCCGCACAGTGGTAAGTTTTTTAGGTACGGTCACAAGTTTTTGTCAAGTACATACAGTGGTCCCCCCCTTTTCGTAGTTCGTCGGGAGCGTACCACTGGTGGGCCCGGCGGCAGCCAGTCTGGGATTGTTTACCGTGACGAAGGCCCCCCCGGGCTCCGCAAAAAATTTCAAAAATTCCATTTATTTTTGTGCTTGCAAATACTAAAAAAGCTACCATGGCCCCAAAAAAAAGCTCCTGGCCAAGCCTGTGGAAAAAAAGGTGAGAAAAATGATTGAAATTTAAAAAAAAACCAAATTTGAAAATTGAAAATGGTACAAGGTGCCGAACTGTCCGGAGTATAAGAAAACCCCACCAACCCTTTTGTTCCATAGTGGAAGAAAAAAAAAATAAAAGGGTGCTGTTGTTGCAAAGGGAGTAAATTGCTGACAAAAAGAGATCACCAGTACTCGAAAGGTTGAGAAGTTATTATTTGGGTGGAAATTTAAAAGAGAAAAATTGCAGGAGATACCCTTTTGATTGTTTATTTGTGAAAGGCTAGGCGTTGCATGAATTTGGAAAGAAATTTCCGCAAAAAGTGGTGAAGTGAGTGGGTTTTAAAGGGCCCGGAAAAGGCTGGTTTGAAGTTAAGAAACCCTAAATGGCATCACAGTGTGGTAAGGGATGGTGGGCTGCCAGTTCGACCACAAGGCGGCGAAAAATATTTTGCATGAATTCCCGGAGTAAAATAGATGAAGGGTGAAACCCGAACAAGGTTCAATTTGGGGGAAAAAAGGCACTTTTTGGAAGAAAATCCAAAGAGGACCCTTTTTACACAAGAGGGGAAAAGGCAAAGCCAGGACATAAGCCCAGAAAGACAGGCTGCCGCTAAAGTTCTTTGCTAATGCTAGTGGGGGTTTCAAAGTGAAACCCTTACGGGGTACCTTCTGAAAATCCAGAAAGTTTAGGAAAAACATGTTTGAAGGAGTAATTTTTGGGGTGTTTTGGGAAACTAATGTAAGGCAGGGTCCGAGGGGAAATTTTCGTCGAGTGGTTCAATGAATGTTTGGCCTAGTGGAAGGGATTCCTGGAAAAGAAAATGGATCTCAATGCAGCTAGTAATGGACAAGCACCCGCTCTCCCCAAATTGGATGACCCAATTTTCGAGGGGTTTGGGTTCATCCAAATAAATTCTTGCCCCAAAACCACTCCCTCCTCCAACCCATGGCCAGCAGGGTTTTTGCAAACTTTTTAAAAAAATCAAAACAAAAAGCAATGTTTACGGTGTGCTGTGACCCAGCACTACTTGGCCCCCAAGGGGAAATTTTTTAGAGAACACTTAGCACCTCCACGCATAACCCCTTTTAGGATGGTTGGGGGGGGGTGACACCAGGACTTTGAAATTCCTGGAGAAAATTTTGGCCAGTTTTTTTTTGCAAGAGGGATTTTTAAGGGTTTGGGCTGACCCAATGAGCCTATGTCTGTTGTAAAAACAATGTGGCATGGGGAGTTCCATGGGGGGGTGTAGTTTTTAGGTTGGAAGAATTGGTGGAAGACCCCAATGAAGGTCACCACTGGGGTGCAGAGCTTTAGCAGGTAGGCAACACATCGCAGTCAGAATCTTGCTGCAAAGGGAGGAAGAAGGGAAAGAAGGTGCCCCTTTTTCAGAAAATTAAGAGATTTTTACTTGTGGGGGAAGTGGGGAAAAATTTATGGGAAACATCCCCCTAAAAAGGTTGTTGAAGCCAGGTTGGAACATGTCAGTACAAAGTCTTGGGCCATTTTAGGGAATGTTAAAAAAGGGTGCCGAAAAAAGAGCTCCTCCACGTTATTTTGTGAGACAGGACTCCCAAAGATCTCAAGGGGGTCCCAGTGGCATTTAAAAAAAGAGAGGAAGCAAACCCCGAAAGCAATGGTACCTGAGGTGTTGAGGAAGGGGGTTCCCCCCCCAAAATATAAACAATCCACTCTCTCTCCTCTCCCCTCTCCCCAAAACTAAGAAAAATCTCCTTAAAAAAATGTTATGCTTTTAAAATTTCATTCATCATTTCCCTTTTATTTTTTGTCTACTGTATATTTTATGTTAAAAAATTTTTTTTTTTTAAAACTTCTGGGGGTCAGGAAGGATTAAAGTTTTACATTATTTTTATGGGGGGAAAATTGATTCGTAAATCGTAAATTTCGTTTAATAACGGTTCCAGGAATGGATTAATTCGAACAATGGGGACCCTTACATATAAAATAGCAATAATTTAAAACCTTGAAATTTTGGAAATTTTCCCCATAAAAGAGAGATGTGCTCCGGAGAAAATTAAAAAAATCGGGTGCGGCGCAAGTATTAGAAAAGGGTTTCAGTACGTGTATAGGGTTTTGGTCATAATTTAAATCGCTGATTTTCGAAAGCATAAGGTGAAAAAGCCCTAAAAGTGGGGGGGGCCCTACTTGTACATTATCTTGTTAGTTTTTTAAATAGTTGCTGTATATGACAGTGGACCCCGGTTTTCGATATTTTTTCCCTCCAGAAGTTGTTCAGGTACCCGTACTGACCGAATTTGTTCCTGAGAAATATTGTGAAGTAGATTTTTCCATTTCAGACCCCCAAAATACAGTCAAACCACTTAATAAATACACTTACTAATTGGTCGCTTCGGAGGTAATCGATGCGGGGGGGGCCCTTTTAGGGAAATCTGCCCAAAATGCCTGGGATGATAGTGACTTTTTTGTTTAGTAGACCAAAAATTTTAAAATTTCACACTGTCCCCCCTTTCTAAGGGAAAAAAACCTTTTCTTTTATCTTATCTTGTATATTTCGTGTAGAGGGTATCTGGACCAGATACCCACACACACGAAATTTAAATTGTCTATATGTATATTCTCTAATATAAAATTGTACTTAGGTTTGCATACTGTAAACCACAGGAAATCGTTTTTATTTATTCCGAACAAGAAAGAGTCACCAACTCAATCATCAGAGTTATCAGCAGGGTTTCAGGAGGTGTAGAGGGCTCAGGTAAGGGAAATGACCGAGAGGAAATGGAAGGACTCATAGGGTTAGGGGTTCTGGATGTAACCTTTCCATAAGAAATCCCTTTTATACTCATGTTTACCTGAATAACTGACTGACTGATGTGTTTGGCTGGCCAGTCTGTCGTTCAAGAAATATATATACCAAGTAAATGTAATTGCTTGAATGATAGAGCAGAATCAAGGACTAAGTTTATTTAGGCACAGGTACACATAGGTACAGTTATCATACCTAGTGTATATTCCCTAGGATAACCCCCAAAAAAGCCATGATTGTGGCAAGAAATATGCATTTCCATTTGCTCAGATGTGATGATTCTGCAACGTGTGTAATCCATTTGGGCTGGCTGTCTATCTCTGTTTCTGTCTGCCTGTCTTTTATCCCAGAGCTGCTCATGAACCAGAATCAAGAACTAAGTTTATTTAGGCCCAGGTACACATGAGCACAGTTATCAAACCTAGTGTAATTACCTACGATAACCCCAAAAGTCAAAGTGCTATACTGTGCCAAGAAAATACACATTTTGGCCACAGTTGTATCTTTTCACTTGTGCAGACCTGATGATTCTGCAACATGCGTAGTCCCTTTGTTCAGCTAGTTTACAATCGTTGGTCCATGTGTACGTGTCCATATGATTCTAAAGATATTTGTTTTTTTATTAACTTAGTTGAATCCTGTATACCAGTCAATAACTGCAGTGTTTACATATGCTGCTGTGTATAATAATTTATTTAACTGTATTTTTTGTGTATATTTACCTAAATTTAACTGGGTGGCTTACTGATTGGACTGACTGCCTGATTATAATGACATGATGACTAGCTAAAGTGACTTGACTGACTGATTATAGTGACTTGACTGATTGACTATAGTGATTTGACTGACTGACTGGACTGAGTGACTTACTGACTTGATTGACTATAATTAGTGAATACCAACTGACTGGGAATGAGACTGAGATTGAGAAAGGGTGATGTGAGATGAGATGCTTGACACTGACCCCACCTTGCTGTTTCCATGCCCAAAGTTCTCGTACGGCTAACAATATTGATTAGTGGAGAGCTGGTCGTAAATCCAAGTGGTCATTAAACAGGTAGGTCATTAAGGAAGGAGTACCTGTATACTCTGAGAGACAAACACCACTTTATATATACAATGGGAAAGTGCTAGTTTTAGTGATTGGTTATAAAGGTAATGTAAAGGTGGGTGAGAGGACATGAGTCCTTGTTTGAACAATAGTGGGGGTACCTGAGCTAGATTCCTGGTTTATTTTTTAGTGAAGTATTAATCAGGGTGACTTCATGAGCTCAATTGGAGCAAGGTAGGGGGATGTAGGGAAGTTTCCATCTAAGTAATTATAGCCTCTCCTCACTTATTTGATGTACTCGTTTACCGACGCCTCAGATCTACGATGCCTCTGATCAGTTTTTTATACCTAAATAATGTATATTAGAGCTGTTTTCCCTCTTTTCTGTTTACAGTGGACCCCCGCATAGCGACTTTAATCCGTGCAAGAGGGCTGATTGTTATGCGAAATGATCGGTATGCGAATGAATTTTCCCCATAAGAAATAATGGAAATCAAATTAATCCATGCAAGACACCCAAAAGTATAAAAAAAAAAAAAAAATTACCACATGAAATGTTAATTTTAATACACACAAACTGAAAAAGGCATGCACAATTACATGACACTTATTTTTATTGAAGATCTGGTGATGATTATAGGATGGGAGGGGGGGAAGAGTGAGTGTTTAGTGTTTAGAAGGGGAATCCCCTTCCATTAAGACTTGAGGTGTCGAGTCCTTTTCTGGGGTTACTTCCCTTCTTCTTTTAATGCCACTAGGACCAGCTTCAGAGTCACTGGACTTCTTTCGCACAACATATCTGTCCATAGTGGCCTGTACTCTCGTTCCTTTATGACTTCCCTAAAGTGTTTCACAACATTGTCAGTGAAATAACCCACCAGCAGGGCTTGCAATAGCTGTGTGAGGGTGATTTTTCATCCATGAAGGTTTGCACTTCAAGCCACTTTGCACACATTTCCTTAATCTTTGTAGTAGGCAATTTCTTCAATTTCTCTCTCCCCTCCTTCGAACCATTTTTTCCTCAGGTCTGGCCTCTTGCTGTTGAAGTTGATCTATCAGCTCATCAGTGGTTAGTTCTTTCATTGTCCTCCTCCACCAACTCTTCCACATCCCCCCCACAAACCCTCCAACCCCAAGGACTTTCCCAATGCCAAAATGGATTCCTCAATGGCATAATCCTCTCAGGGTTAGCCTCTAAACCCTTCAAAATCCCTTTTTCTACACATTCTGGCCACAGTTTCTTCCAAGCAGGTTCAAGGTCTTCTTAGTCACTCCCTCCCAAGCCTTACCTATAAGGTTTACACAATTGAGGATATTAAAGGTTGCTCTCTCCAAAACTCTCTTAGAGTCAGTTGAGTTTCTGAGGTCACTTACAAAGCACCTTTCAAACAGAGCTTTTGTGTACAGTTTTTTGAAGTTTGCAATAACCTGTGGTCCATGGGCTGCAGGAGAGGAGTGGTATTAGGAGGCAAAAACTTCACCTTAATGAATTTCATGTCCCCAAAAAGTCGCTCTGCACGTCTGTAGGATGACCAGGGGCATTGTCTAACACCGGGAAGCACTTAAGTTCTAATTTCTTTTCAGTTAGGTTTAATCTTTCCCCATTTGGGCAAATGCATGGTGTAACCATCATAGAAAAGTCCCCTAGTGACCCATGCCTTACTGTTTGCCCTCCACAGCACACACAAATTCTCCTTTGGGGAATTCTTTTGCCTGAACGGCCCTGGGAGTTTCAGAGTGATACACTAATAAAAGGCTTCACTTTGCAATCACCAGTAGCATTGGAACACATCAACAAAGTAAGCCTGTCTTTCATAGGTTTAAATGTCTGGAGTCCCTTTTTCCTCCTCAGTAATGTAGGTCCTGCTTGGCATTTTCCTTCCAAAACAGGCCTGTTTCATCACAATTAAACACTTGTTCATTTTTCAGTCCTTCACTGTCTATGTACTCCTTGAATTCCTGCACATATTTTTCAGCTGCTTTGTGGTCCGAACTGGCAGCCTCACCATGCCTTATCACACTATGTATGCCACTACGCTTCTTAAATCTCTCAAACCAACCTTTGCTGGCCTTAAATTCACTCACATCATCACTAGTTGCAGGCATTTTTTTAATTAAATCCTCATGCAACTTCCTAGCCTTTTCGTTATGATCGCTTGAGAGACGCTATTCCTGCTACCTGTTTTTCATTTATCCACACAAAAAGAGTCTCTCAACATCTTCCATCACTTGCGATCTCTGTTTCGAAAACACAGTAAACCTTTGGCAAGAACAGCTTCCTTGATTGCCTTTCTGTTGCCCACAATAGTAGCGATGGTTGTTTTGGGGTTTCTTGTACAACCTGGCCAGGTCGGCGACACGCACTCCACTTTCATACTTATCAATGATCTCTTTCTTCTCTCTATAGTAATTTCACCCTTATTCCTGTAGGGTTGGCACTAGAAGCTTTCTTGGGGCCCATGGTCACTTTTTTCCAGATAAATCACCAAAAACACTGTAATAATACGAAATGTTCCGTTTGAAATGCTTGGATGTTACCCGGAGGCTGGCTGGTAAACAATGCCACCGGCGGCACATGTGGGGTGGCTAAGGGCGCACATTGGACGCGTCTTGGACGAAGAGCGGTGAGCAGGTTTTTGGGCGGTATGCGAGGCAAAAAATTTTTGGATAAAAGTGAGCGGTATGCGGATTGAATGGTAAAGCGATGCGTACGGTATGCGGGGTCCACTGTATTTCAATATTTCAGTTGCTAATTTACATTTAAAATATAAAAAGTTAAAATAGCCCGTGCTAAACAATAAAGTGGTTTTCCACTATTTTAACTTATAGGGGGGGTTATTTTCTTCCTTTTTTAACTTAGTTTTATGAATTCCATTTAAAACGAAGTGTGTCCCCAGTGGAATTTAAAATTCTCGTTTTCCGTGTTAAGTGAGGAGAGGCTGTACTCGCTTGGGTATTGGGGCTTGGAATTTTGCTAGTGGAGACTTGATCCTATTGTTTAGAGAAATCATTCATCATACTGGCTGTTTCAACAGAGTTATGGTTTGCTGGGTTCAGCTTTTGGGTGCCCCGAATTTGAGTGTGTCTTCCAGGTCTTTTTTTTTATCACCTCTCATTTCAGTGAATCCACAGTGGTACCTTGATTTATGAGGTTTTAATTCGTTTGTGACTGAGCTCATAACCGAATTTGCTCCTATATCAAATCAATTTTCCTCATTGAAATTAACTGAAATGACATTAATCCCTTCCAGCTCCGAAAAACCACCCCAGGGGCAGGAGAAAAATACTTCAATATAATGGGTAATATCAACTCTATGGCTTATTTATGTATCAGAATTGATCTAAAATACATAATAAACACTATAAGTAGCATAGAAACATGATATATACTCTAGAATTAATAAAATAGGCCATAATATGGCGAGTGTCCAGGACCAATCCGAGCATATAAAATTATTACTTGCTCCTTCCTATAGCATGTTTCTTTTTTTTTATTTATTTATTTATTTAGTAATTTTTAGCATACAAACAGAGGTACAAAAAAATACAGGTAAGAGCAGCATGCCCAAAACCACTTATATGCATAGCATTACGGGCTGGCTTAAAATTAACTTAAGATTAAAATAAGCAATGATGAAATCAGTGATAAACATTAAATTTTAAACAAAATAACTATAAAGCACAAATGAGTATTACAAAGACAGGTCATATGGTTGCATGCATTGCTGTACAAATTTAGTCGAATGGGGTATTCTGTTAGATTGGGTTTTAGGTTTAACATTTATGTGATATAATTGTGAGAAACATTTAAGATATACAATTTATAAGTTCAGTTATTCAGTATTTAAATTTTGGGTTTTTGGGTGGTAAGTGATCTTTGAGAAGAGACTTGAATTTATAAGCAGGTAGTGTTTCTTTTATATTTACAGGTAATGAATTCCAGATTTTTTGGGCCTTTTATGTGCATTGAGTTTTTGTATAGCGTGAGATGGACACGAGGAACATCAAAGAGTGATCTGTGCCTTGTGTTATGGTCATGTGTTCTGTTGAGGTTGGCAAGGAGATGTTTGAGGGGAGGGTTATATCAGAGTTAAGTGTTCTATGTATGTAATAGGTGCAATAATAAGTATGGATGTTTGTATGGTGAGTAGGTTGAGTGTTTCGAATATTTGGGGGAGTGTGCTGCCTGTAGTGAGAATTTGTTATCATTCTAACTGCAGCCTTTTGTTGGGTAATTAGTGGTCTGAGATGGTTAATTGTTGTTGAGCCCCATGCACAAATTCCATAGGTGAGATAGGGGTAAATAAGAGAGTGAAATAGGGCCAGGAGGGCTGACTGTGGAGCATAGTACCATATCTTCGATAGTATGCCTACAGTCTTGTAAATTTTCTTAGAAATTTGTTGTATATGTGTATGAAAATTTTAGTCTATTATCAAGGGATTCCCAAGAATTTTCCCTCTGTTAGCTTTGTGATAGGTGATCCGTTTATCATTATGTTAAGAGGGACATCTGTAGCTCTGTTACCAAACTGAATGAAGTAGGTTTTGTCAATGTTTAGTGTAAGTTTGTTAGTCCTCATCCAGGTAGATATTTTCTGTAATTCGGTATTTACAGTATTGGCTACGTGGGCTGGGCTCAGGTGAGAGAAGACGTATGTGTGTCATCTGCAAATAGTGTGTGTTTGAGTACTTGCGAAGCATTTGGTAGATCATTTATGTATAGGAGAAAGAGAAGAGGGTCAAGGACACTTCCCTGTGGGACACCAACTGTAAAATTTGGGTTTTGCGGAAGAGTCTTGCCCCATTTGCGTACACATATTGGCTTTTTGTTGCTGAGGTATGACTTGATGTAGTTGAGGGAGTGCCCTCTTATACCATAGTGTACAATTTTACGTGGAGCAATCATGGTCAACTGTATCAAAAGCTTTAGTAAGTCAATGAAGATCCCCAGTGGGACTTCTTTTTTCTCTACTGCAGTGTATATATGTTTCTAGCATGTGTATAATAGCATCATTAGTATTTTTATTAGGCCTGAATCCAAATTGGCAGGGGTTGAGTATGTTTTGGGAGATGAGGGAGGAGTAGATTCGTTTATGAATTAAATTTTTCGAAGATTTTTGAGAGAGGGTGTAAATTGCATATTGGCCTATAGTTATTCAACTTGTTTGGTCTCCTCCTTTTTTGGATCGGGGTGAACCCTTGCTATTTTGAGAACTGTAGGGAAGGTGGAGGATTCATGGATTTGTTAAAGAGTGTTTTCAATGATTGGTGATAGACTTGTGACCTTTTTTGTATATAAAGGGTGGTAAAGGTATTTAAATCTCCTGCCTTGTTTTTTAGTGCCCTTGATAATAAGGAGACTTCGTATGGGTTGTCGGAGCTAGGAACATGTGTTTCGGGGTAGTTGCCAGTGAGGTAGTCATTTGGTGGGGTATCTAGCTTGGGATTTTTTTTGGCAAGGTTTTGTCCTATAGATGGTCCTGGGTAAGAGAAAATGGAATTTTTGAGAGGCTAACTGCACTAGATGAGCACTAGATCACTAGTGCAGTGATATATATGAATATTTGGAAGTAAGTTATTGACTTATTTCATGAAGCCCACCATTTATTATTGAAGTAAATGCAAAAATATGACAGGGAATCATAAAAAAAAAATGAATGCTCTACAATTGGCTTGTGGAATATTGGGGAAAAATCCAAAATATTTTGGGATTTGTGTGGGAGTAAAGGGCAAGATGTTTTGCAAATGTCAAAAACTTACCAACTTTATTTTTTTGTAGAATAACTAAAGATAATTACACGATTACCTCCAGTGAGAACATCACACTAGTGTTGTTTTACAAGTACCAAGTCTGAAAATCATCTTTTGTTTGTGCCATTTAGGCCGAGATTCTTGCCAAATGTCATTTCAGTAAATATTTTTTTATCCCGTAAATTTTTTTCGCTCGTAACTCGGTTTCAACTCACAACTCAAAGCAAAAAAATCGACTGAGCGACGGCTCATAAAATCAGAAAACTCATAATTTGGGGCACTCATAAGTCAAAGTGCCACTGTATTAGAATAATACGTTGCTTGAACTTTCTTATTAGTTTGGTGAGGACTGATGTTTAGTTATTAAATAAGTTCTTTAGTTATTAAGCCCAGTCTGTACTGTTTTTCATAGTAATGTTTCTTATCTAAGGATGCTATTTGTAAGCCACTGGCAACCTAGGCATTTAGTAGTGATCTGTTTAGTTTTTATGGGACAGTGTTTTTTGTACAGTTATGCATTTTTTTTTAGAAAAATTTCTATCCGTTTGTCAACACCTCTAGCATTGGGTAAATTTTGCAGGCCAGTCAGCTGAACTTAATGCTATGGTGAAGTTACTCATTGATACCTTGTCATGGAGTTGCTTAGAAATGTTTGTAAGGAGGAAGTGGGGGGAAATTGTCAGTAGTGTTGTCAGTGATTATCCTTGAAATTTAGGGAAGCTAATATATTTATCCATTATTTCAATTATGGTTGCACACTGCCTTTGGTTTAAACCCATAGGTTTAGTTACAGCTGGTTTTGAGTAAGGAATTGTTCATGCTGTAATGAAATCAGTTACTGGTTCGTCATCTGCTAGGCCAAGGTTCATGTTGAAGTCTCCACAACCACTGAAGTGAAATTGAGCTAAAATTCCATGTCGAATATCAGATAATATTTAAAAAGATATTGAAAGTTCCGCTACGTGCGATACAAATATAAAATACAAACAATTTTTTGCAGTTTCTAATTACGTATAACACTATGTGAAAGTTTTCCATAACACCGGGAAATTTTGGGCCCAAAAAATGGAACAATAAATTTTTATTTTAAAATATGCATATCCTGAAGACTGTGCACTCTGTTGTTGAAATAAAAAAAAGCTATACAGAGGTATAATTGTGGGTTTTTAGCTTACTAATATCAAGTATTTTTCATGATAAATTAAGATATGGCATTGTTTTTAAATAGATATTGTACTTCAAATTTTAAATAGATACAGTTACTTATTTAACCTTTTATCCTTTTTTTTCAGGTAGCAGATGGTTTCATGCTCTGAAAAAGTATGTTCAGTGAACTGGCTGTAAATGATGGCATTCAATATGAGTCAAATGCTTTATTGAAGTTCTTTATAGCATGGTTGAAGTCATGCTTGTACCTTCACCAAGCATTAATATCAGTGCTTCTAGTTACAGTGAAAATTTAATAAAATTTGAAACTACCGATACTGACAAGTAAATGTTTGCAGTCGAGCACCCTCAGGTAGTATACATTATAGTTTACAGTATACATATAGTTCTTCTTCTTTCAACAAACCAGCCATATCCTACCAAAAGGTAGGGTGGCCCAAAAAGAAAAAAAGAAAGTCTCTCTTTAACTTTTTTAATGTACACAGGAGATGGGTTACTAGCCCTCACTCCCAGCATTTTAGTTGTCACCTACGAAAACACATGAGCCTATATAGTTTTAAATTTAATTT
>NW_026506872.1:0-16150 GCF_026875155.1 Cherax quadricarinatus | reverse complement strand
TTTACTGAAACCTGAAGGCTAACTGGCCCCGCTTATCAACGGCGCTCGGGAAATGGAAGCACTGGTTTGACTTTCGAAAACTTTTTTGGGGACCCCTTCCTAAAAAAGACTAGATAAACAAAGTTGTCATCATTTTTGTGCCCCTAAGATATAGAGGCTTTTCTAGTGTAAACTAGAAATCTAAAAAAACCCTCAAGTTCATTTTATTAAACCTAAAAATAAAATTTTTGCACGCTAGCCTTTGCAACTCGCCCAGCAATTGATGGCCCTTAGAGGATATTTAAAGCACTGAAAATTTTGGGGTAAGGAGTCATTTCCCAAGCAGTGACAGCTGCTCAGTATTGTGAAGAGTTATGGGATGTTTATCAGTGGCTGCATTCACAATAATAAGGCAGCGTTTAGGGAGAATAAAACTCTCGATTACCCGCTGCCTTTGACAGGCAAGAGCTCTAGATCACCAAAAAATTCTGAAGTATACAGTACCACTCAGCCTTCTCGGTGGAAGTGCTGCAATTCCTGCCAAGCCTTTTGCAATAAGTTACGGGGGAACCTGCCTAGTGACAGCAGCGCAGGTACGGTGTGTTTCTTTTGGGGTTTTTCAAGAAAACCACGCCCAAAGTGCTGCTGGAAGCAATGTGCCATAAATGCCAAAAAAGGTCATTTGCAAAAGTATGCGGCTAATCATCAAAAAGGCAGTGCCCCACATTCCCAGTGTCAGCCCCTTGCAACGGACTTCTGCGCTCCCCCAAATTCACTGTCAAAGGGGCAGTTGTGAAAGTTTCATCAAAAAAACAGAAGTAAGGTTTATTGTAGTGGCACTCAGATTTTCAAACCTTATTAGTTTAAAAAGGGCCCCTTGACTCATCACTCATCAGGTACCGTTTCCATGGCATCCACATCTCTCTCTATTCAGACCTTAGGGTTTTGTAAGGTAAATCTCAGAGTTATTGGAAAGGATTATCAAGATTGTACATTTAGCTATTCTGCCACAACTGTGCTCTGATGTTATCCATGGTCAGGACTTTCAGAAGCTGCATGGTAGGTCACCTATAAATATGGAGGTGAGCTGCCTCCTACTTGTTGTCTGTGGATTAGCACTTTAAGGGTAGACCCACCAAAGCTGTTTGCAAATCTTACCGCGGATTGCCATCCTATATCAGCTAAGTCACGCCGCTATTCTTATGAGGATCGAATGTTCATTGAGAAAGAAACTCAGAGGCTGCTGAAGGAGGGTATTATAGAACCGAGTGATTCCCCTTGGCGTGCACAGGTTGTTGTTGTTAAAGATGGTTATAGGAAACGGAGACTGGCTATCGATTACTCTGAGACAATCAACAAATTTACACTTCTTGATGGGTACCCTCTACCTCGAATTGACGATACAGTGAACAAAATTGCTCTCGATGTATGCACAAGGCTTATTCCTCTAAGAAAAAGGAGGAGTAGATGTAAAATAGAAAGAGACAGGCGCTCCCTTTACAGGCGACGGAAAAGAATAACAGAGCGGCTAAAAGAGGTCAATATATCTGAAATGCGCAGGGAGACACTGGTCAGAGAAATAGCAAGCATCGAACTTAAGCTAAAAGAATCCTTTAGGAGTCAGGAATCGCGGGAAGAACTAAAAGCATATAAATGAAAATCGAAGAAACCCAAAAGTATTTCTTTCCTATGCCAAATCAAAATCGAGAAACAACGCCCATATTGGGCCCCTACTTAAAACAAGATGGGTCCTACACAGATGAACAGCAAGGAAATGAGTGAGGCTACTAAGTCCCAATATGACTCAGTTTTTAGCAAGCCGCTAACCAGATTGAGAGTCGAAGATCAAAATGAATTTTTTTGAGAGAGCCACAAAAATTTGATTAACACAAGCTATCCGATGTTTATCCTGGACGCCAAATGACTCGAACAGGCGATAAATGACTTGCCCATGCACTCTGCCCCAGGGCCTGACTCATGGAAACTCTGTGTTCATCAAGAACTTTGCATGAAGCCCTATCACGAGCCTTTTCCATCCTATGGAAGAGGGAGCATGGGACACGGGGGTCGTCCCTCTGTTATTAAAAAACAACAGACATGCCCCACTCCACAAAGGGGGCAGTAAAGCAACAGCAAAGAATACAGGACAATAGCACTAACATCCCATATATAAAAATCTTTGAAGGGTCAAAGAAGCAGTCACACCCATCTAGAAACCCATCAGTTACAACAACCCAAGAGGGCAACATGGGTTTAGAACAGTTCGCTCCTGTTCTGGTCTCATCACTGGAATCCACTACGACAAGGTCCTAAATGCACTAGAAGACAAAAAGAATGCAGATGTAATTATGCAGACTTTGCAAAAGCCTACGACAAGTGTGACCATGGCGTATAGAGCACAAAATGCGCGCTAAAGGAATAACAGGAAAAAGTCGGGTCCGATGGATCTATAATTCCTCTATAACGAACACAGAGAGTAGTCGTCAACAGAGTAAATCCGAGGCAGCTACGGTGAAAAGCTCTGTTCCAACAAGGCCACAGTTTATAGCTGTGACCCTCAACTTGTTCCTATCCTCATATCGACATAGGACAAAAAGGATGTCAGCCACAGCACGTGTCTTCCTTTGCAGGATGACACCCGAATCTCGCCATGACAGTGTCTTCCATTGCAGACATGCAAGGCTCCAGGGGACATCAACCAAATCTTTCCAGTGGGCTGCAGGAAAACAAATGAAGTTAAACGATTGAGAAATTTCAATTATCAGATATGGTAAACATGAGGAAATTAATTCTTCATCAGAGTACAAACAAATTCTGGGCCACAAAAGAGAGCGAAACACCCAACGTTCAAAAGACCGGGAGTGATTATGTCGGAGGATCTCACCTTCAAGGGACATAACATTGTATCAATCGATACTGCTAGAAAAATGACAGGCATGGATAATGAAGAAGAACCTTCAAAACTAGGGAGGCCAAGCCCATGATGACACTCTTCAGGTCACTTGTTCATCTAGGCTGGAATATTGCTGCACTCTAACAGTTACCTTTCAAGGCAGGTGAAATTGCCGACCTAGAAATGTACAGAGGAACTTCACGGCGCGCATACGGAGAAAAACAACCTCAATTACTTGGAGCGCTTAGGTTCTAGCAACCTGTATTCCCTGGAACGCAGGAGGGAGAGATACATGATTATATTACACCTGGGAAAATCCTAGAGGGACTAGTACCGAACTTGCACACGAAAATCACTCACTACGAAAGCACAAAAGACTTGGTCAGACGTGCACCATCCCCCCAATGAAAAGCACGGGGGTGTCACTAGCACGTTAAGAGACCATACAATAAGTGTCAGGGGCCCGAGACTGTTCAACTGCCTCCCAGCACACATAAGGGGGATTACCAACAGACCCCTGGCAGTCTTCAAGCTGGCACTGGACAAGCACCTAAAGTCAGTTCCTGATCAGCCGGGCTGTGGCTCGTACGTTGGTTTGCGTGCAGCCAGCAGCAACAGCCTGGTTGATCAGGCGCTGATCCACCAGGAGGCCTGGTCACAGACCGGGCCGCAGGGGCGTTGACCCCCGAAACTCTCTCCAGGTAAACTCCAGTACTACGTGTTTAGCACAATTGATCTGCAGAGTGCCTATCATCAAGTCCCTATAAGGAATGAAGATAACCATTACACAGCGTTTCAGGATAGTGATGGCCTGTATCAGATTTACCACCCATTTCCTTTTGGAGTCACCAAAGGGGTAGCCTGCTTCCAAGAATTATGGGATTCATCATTACAGGAAGAGCAACTCATGGGAACCTACGCGTATTTAGATAAATGTTACCATTTGTGGCAAGGACCAGGAGGAACATGATGCAAACCTTGATAAGTTTTTGGAAGCCGCCAAGAAGAAATATATCAGTTACATGAGGAAAAGTGCACTTTTTCAACTAAAAGGCTTAGCATCCTTGGTTATGTGTGGAAGGAGGTTCAATATACCCAGACCCGAACGATTACGACCTCTACGGGAACTTCCAAATGGCCTCAAGACAAAAAGTCACCCGAAGAAACTTCTTGGTCTTTTGCTTATTTCTACAAGGATCTACAACTATTCAAGTAAAGTCGCCCATTGTTTGTACTACATTTCTGTGACAAAGGAAGCAGAAGCCGCTTTCCATACTCTCAAACAGGGACATTGAAACTCAGTAGTTCAAGCCATTGATGAGTCCCTTTGCCATTCGATGTGGGAAACGGATGCATCTGACATTGCCATTGCTGCAGTCTTATTCTCAGAGGCAGGACCCAAAAGACAGTAGCCTTCTTCTCGAGAACTTTTCAAGGACAGAGAAATGTTATTGCTGCTGTAGAAAGGAAGCCCAGGCCTCATCGAAGCAGTTCGCCATGGAGGCATTATTTAACTGGTTAGGACATTTTCACCATAAGGACTGAGGACGGTCGTGATGTATATGTTCGACAAGAGGCACAAAGTAGGATAAAGAATGACAAGATTATTACGATGGGGGATGGAACTATCGTGTTATGACTTTGATATTCTGTACCGACAGGGTCAAGAGGAAACATCTCACCTGATGCATTCTCTAGGTCCCACTGTGGAGCAGATTCATGATTTGCAATCACTCTCAGCTCTCCACAGGCTATGTGTCACCAGGAGTTACACGCTGTACCATTTTGTCAAAGTCAGAAAGACATGCCTACTCGTGGAGATGTGCGACAAAGTTATCAGAGCATGCAGAGTATGTGCAGAGTTTGCAAGCCAAACTTTCATTCAGCCAGAGAAGGACTCATCTCTAAAATCCACCCAGCCTTTTTCGAAAGATTGAATATTAGATTTCAAAGGACTCTACCAAGCACAAATCAGAATAGGTTTTTCCTTACATAGTAGAGAATATTCAAGGTTTCCCTTTGTATTCCTCCCTGTGCAAATATGGCTGCTTTCAACTGTTTTTAGTTGTCTTTCACAGTTGTTCTCTATTTTTTGGTATGCCAGCTTATATCATTCAGACAGGGGGATCTCGTTTTCATGAGTAACCGAGCTTCAGGAGTTTTTGGCTACAAAGGTATTGCTGCAGCAGAAACAACAAGCTACCAACCTCAAGGCAATTGGTCAAGTGGAGCGGTTTCAATTGGACTATATGGAAGGCAGTTACAATGACATTAAAAGTCGCGGGCAAAAAAACAAAAAATTATCTACCGTTCAACACTGGCAAACTGTCCTACCTGTTGCTCTTCACTCTATTAGATCAGCTGTGCACAGCTACTTAATGCAACCCCTCATGAAAGACTCCTCAACTATTCACGTCGTTCCTCTACGGGAGCTCCGTTGCCCACTTGGTTATGTCTCATCCTGGACCGTTCTCCTGAAGAGTCACGTAGGATTGAACAAGACGGATCCTAGTGGATGAGGTAGAATTCCTGCAAGCTAATCCACATACGCCCACATTCGCTACCAAATGGTGAAGAGACTACAGTATCTCAATACATTTGCCCCAGTTGAAATCCCTATAGTGTGGAATCTTCAAGGGGGGATACACCAATAGATGTGAAAGATGCTCCGTTTTCTCCTGGAAAGGCCCCTTGAGACTACCCCTATGGAAATGGAGGTATTCTGCTCCAGCATGTTAATCAAACCCCGCTGGAAAATATCGAAACCTGGCTGAAGAGGCTCAAGGGCTACGAAGGTACGGGACGTGTACGTCGCCCACTAAAAGTTTGGGAGATTACTGTCTCTGCATAATTTTAGAAGGGGGAGATTGTAGTTGATACTGGTCCTGTGGGGCAGCAGCAGCAGGAGGATAATACTGCACCACCTCTAGGGGCCCCTTAACAACAACAACAGTTTGGTGTGTGTCATGGGCAACCCAACACATGGTGTGTGTGATTCTCTCCTACTTTATCCTTTTATCAGCGATGCAGATTAACATGGTGAGTTTAAATATGTGGCCTGTAGTTATAACTTTTCTCTTGACATATGCAAGACATCACCATCCCTGTTGAAGCCATTATTGATGTATTGTCATTATATTTTGTTGTTGCAGAAGTACTATGAAGATTCTATGTTCAATAAACCCTAGAGATAAGGCCTGTGTTTCTACCCACAACAATACCCCTGGAAAATCCTAGAGGGACTAGTACCGAACTTCCCACACGAAAATCACTCACTACGAAAGCAAAGACTTGGCAGACGATGCACCATCCCCCCAATGAAAAGCAGGGGTGTCACTAGCACGTTAAGAGACCATACAATAAGTGTCAGGGGCCCGAGACTGTTCAACTGCCTCCCAGCACACATAAGGGGGATTACCAACAGACCCCTGGCAGTCTTCAAGCTGGCACTGGACAAGCACCTAAAGTCAGTTCCTGATCAGCCGGGCTGTGGCTCGTACGTTGGTTTGCGTGCAGCCAGCAGCAACAGCCTGGTTGATCAGGCGCTGATCCACCAGGAGGCCTGGTCACAGACCGGGCCGCGGGGGCGTTGACCCCCGAAACTCTCTCCAGGTAAACTCCAGGTAATACACTTACTAGTTGACAACTGTTTGGGGTTACCCCTTTATTGGTATAGTATGTTTGAAACTTATCAGAGTCTTGTTAAAGGTATTTGATGCAGCTGGTAGTTTACTTATTAGTGTTGATGCAACAGATGTGTAGTAGGAATTAAAGCAATTTGCCACCTTAGATGTTTCGTGGCATTTCCTCATTATCGATAGTGGGGTTACTATGTTAGACCTATCTACTGGCTTATGGCTATACCCCAACTGTTTTAGTTGTTGCCAGAGCTTTCTGGGGTTATGCTTAGACTCTTCAATTTTTGAGCAGTAGTGCTTTGTCTTTGCTCCTTTTATAAGTCTCTGTACTCTGTTCCTCACCCTTTGGAATTCATTTAGTGCTGCAATATCCTGTCTGTTTGCTTTAAATCTTTTTAGCAGCTGGTCTCTGAATTTCATATTATCTAATATCTCAGTATTCATCCAGGGTTCAGTTCTTCGTTTAATCCTAACCTCTTTAACTGGTGCAATATTATCAAGGATGGTAGTGAACATTGTTTTGAATTTTTCCCAGACATCGTTTACGTCCGTGCAACTTGTTATCTCTGTCCAGTCACAATTGTGTAGCCTATTTACCAGTGTTTCTTTACTGTAGTTTCTAGTTGACCTCATTTTTATTGTCCTGTGTAGGCCTATCCTATCCCTAGTGATTTTCCTGGTGCAGTAAATGATGAAATGATCACTAAGACCTGTGGTAATGACGCCTGACTGACTAATGTTCTCAGAGCGGTTACAAAGTATGTGGTCAATTAGGGTGGCTGAGAACTGTGTGATCCGGGTTGGAGTATTAATTAGTTGAGTGTAACTATTTAATCCTAGAATTTGCTTATACCTTTTGCATAGCCCGTTATTTTGCTGCTGAAAACAGATATTGAAGTCGCCCAGTATTATTGTCTCACAATTGTTTTCAACTCCGGACAAGACTCTGGAAAAGTCTTCTGAGAACTGGTCCTGGGTAGGAGGGCGGTAACTAGTTCCTACTAAGATGGGTTTGGTCTTAGGAAGCAGCACTTCAAACCATAGAATCTCCAGTTTATTGTTATTTAAATCAGGTCTTGGGTTGTAAGCTAAGTCATTTCTAATGTAGGCACATACTCCACCACCCTTTCTGTTCCTATCTAAGCGTTTTATATTGTAACCATCTATTTTGACCTCGTCGTCAGTCTAGATGGTTAAAATATAAAACGCTTAGATAGGAACAGAAAGGGTGGTGGAGTAGTGAAGTAGGAGACATGTGTTCTTGCAGACAGTGTCAACAAGCAGCAGACATGTGTTCTTGCAGGCAGTGTTAACAAGCAGCAGACATGTGTTCCTGCAGACAGTGTTAACAAGTAGCAGACATGTGTTCCTGCAGACAGTGTTAACAAGTAGCAGACATGTGTTCCTGCAGACAGTGTTAACAAGTAGCAGACATGTGTTCCTGCAGACAGTGTTAACAAGCAGCAGACATGTGTTCCTGCAGTGTTAACAAGCAGTTGGTTTGCGTGCAGCCAGCAGCAACAGCCTGGTTGATCAGGCTCTGATCCACCAGGAGGCCTGGTCTCAGACCGGGCCGCGGGGGCGTTGACCCCCGGAACTCTCTCCAGGTAAACTCCAGGTAAACATGTGTTCCTCCAGACAGTGTTAACAAGTAGCAGACATGTGTTCCTGCAGACAGTGTCAACAAGCAGCAGACATGTGTTTTTGCAGGCAGTGTTAACAAGCAGCAGACATGTGTTCCTGAAGACAGTGTTAACAAGCAGCAGACATGTGTTCCTGCAGACAGTGTTAACAAGCAGCAGACATGTGTTCCTGAAGACAGTGTTAACAAGCAGTAGACATGTGTTCCTGCAGACAGTGTTAACAAGCTGCAGACATGTGTTCCTGCAGACAGTGTTAACAAGCAGCAGACAAGCAGCGACTGATAAACAAAGAGGTCGACCGTTCGTCATTGTAGGAGCTGCCAGATATCACCGGCTCTTCAACACGCAAGTTATACTTTTGTATCAGTCAAATCACATATTACTCGGGTAGATAATTTCCAGTAGATCCTTCATGTGTTAGCTCAAATCACCGACCAGTATGTTTTAAATAAGTGACCCACTGATCAGAGCAGATCGACTGGTCCGAACCCTTGACTGGACCTGGAGAGAGTTTACCTGGAGAGAGTTTCGGAGGTCAACGCCCCCGCGGCCCGGTCTGTCACCAGGCCTCCTGGTGGATCAGCGCCTGATCAACCAGGCTGTTGCTGCTGGCTGCACGCAAACCAACGTACGAGCCACAGCCCGGCTGATCAGGAACTGACTTTAGGTGCTTGTCCAGTGCCAGCTTGAAGACTGCCAGGGGTCTGTTGGTAATCCCCCTTTTGTGTGCTGGGAGGCAGTTGAACAGTCTCGGGCCCCTGACACTTATTGTATGGTCTCTTAACATGCTAGTGACACCCTGCTTTTCTTTGGGGTGGGAGGGTTGGCATCGTCGCCAAGTCTTTTGCTTTCGTAGTGAGTGATTTTCGTGTGCAAGTTCGGTACTAGTCCCTCTAGGATTTTCCAGGTGTATATAATCATGTATCTCTCCCTCCTGCGTTCCAGGGAATACAGGTTTAGAAACCTCAAGCGCTCCCAGTAATTGAGGTGTTTTATCTCCGTTATGCGCGCCGTGAAAGTTCTCTGTACATTTTCTAGGTCGGCAATTTCACCTGCCTTGAAAGGTCCAAACCCTTGACTGGTCCGAACCCGGGACTGGTTTCAAACAGTTTCGTTGGACAATAAAGCAGACTGTAAACGGATGGGGTTGTAGGCGCCCTTATAAACACAAACATTAAAAATCATGAACGTGACGGTAAGCTGTCCAATATACAAAAAGAGTTAGAAACAGAAATACAAATAGCTAGAGCTTCATTTAAGGTTATTAATATAATATTCAAGAGGTTGCTAGTAGAATTGCAGTAAATCAACCATTCAAATCATTATGAAGCTGTGTGTAGTCTGTGGTCAGTCAAACAAACGGGCTTCCACATGGATAAATTGTCATTTTTGTGGAAATTGGTGTCACGCCCCTTGTGCAGATATCCCAGGGAAATAGCTACAAGCGTATTAAACAGAGAAGTGTTTTTGGGTATGCCCCAAATGAGGAAAATCTGTGGACTAAAATTCACAAGGGTATTAAAAGAGGACAACATCAAAGCTGCTTTCATAGAAACCTGGAAGCTTTCTACAACAGATGGGAACATAAAAAGTTCTGGGCTGAATGGTACTGCCCCTTTATACTGGCCATGTAGTAAAAAACTGTAGGCTGGAGGTGATGTCCCGGTTTGTCAGTAATGTGGGTCTGATTAGTGCTGTCCTGGGAGACAGTATGTGAAGCTGGAGGTGCTGCCGGGGGACAGAAATGGTGAAGTTGGGGATACTGTCCGGGAGCAGTAATGGTGAAACTGGAGTTTTTTCCAGGTAGTGGGGAAATTTTACGCAGAAGGAAATATAAAAAGACCCCCATAGGGACAGGAGCCATAGTAGGGAAACAATGTAGTCAAAGATAAAATAAAACCCCAAAATTTTCAAACTAAAATACCCCAGGGAAATAGAAAACAAAAGGGACCCACTAGCAAAGTGGGATAAATTACCAAAAAACAACTGGTGGGAGCTCCATTGTTGGTGCTAGGGAGGATAGAAGTAAGACAGGGAAACTTCACCAACGGGGGAATACAGCACAAAAACCCAAGGCAAGCGGAAACCAACCCCTGTGACATACTATCATTTGGTACTGCGGGAAAGAAATCTGGAAAAACAGATGGGAATGCAATATGACCCCCCCAGAAAATGCCATCCATATGACAACAGGAAAATGAAAACTCCCTTCCTGTAAGCTTTTCCCCTAAAATGTGACCTCTTCATACGGGAAAGATTTGTGCTATAACTTAAATTGCAGGATCCCCATCTAAAGGGGACAAAAAGTAAAAAACACCAGCCAGGGAAAAAAACCGGGTTAGCCACAGCCACTCAAGAGGGAGAGGTTTTTTAGTGCCGAAGGAAAAAAAAACTGGCAGGAAAGGGCAAAAATCGACACCAAATCCAGTCATTCTGGAGTGGAACCACAGTCATGGCCTCCACCCCAAAACCAACAGAACAGTCTAATCCCGGGAAAAAAAAAACCCCCCCCCGCCCAAACAATACACCAGCCCGAAAACATTCTTCTTGAAAATAACGGGTCAAAACCAGAACAAAAAACAAGGGGGCTGCTTGCAGGGGAAAAGGCAATGTTCGCGGCTTTCACTGAGACCCAATAAAGGATCACTTGGAAACGAAATATGGCCCCCCCGGGTTAAAAACCTAACAGAGTGACAGAGTGAAAGGAAAAGGGGGGGGGGGGGTTGGGCCTGACATTGCAGAGTCACTGTTTGCACAAAATGTTAATGCCTCAAAGATGTAGGGAAGTTTTGCAGTAAAGGTCGAGAAAAAAACCCTTCTTTGTGGTATCTAAAAGCCTCCGGATCAAATCCCAGCAATTCCAGGAACAGTTGTTAAAATTGCCCACTTTTGGAAAATTTCCAGCTCCTGCACCCAACATTTTGCTCCTGGGGGACTTCAATTAAGGCCCAAAAAGGGGAGGAATATAGCAAAAAATTTTGTTGCAGAATAACCCACCGGGGCGGGCTTGATGGAAATCACCTACCGAGTTTTTAAAAATCTCTCCCAAAAAATTTCATTTAACCAGAAAATAATGAGCCTACTAGTGGAGAATACACTAGCCCTATCTTCACTAACAATGATGATTGATAAAAAAATGTCACCAATCAAAAACAATATATAAATCAAACATAATTGAGGTCCAGACTTATCGTGGAGCCCCAGACCGACAAAATGAACTAGTCACGGGGAGCTTCCCCAAAATTCAACTTCAAAAACAAAAACAAAAGTGGGCCCAGTAAACCAAGTCCTAACCGATATAAGCAGGGAAGATTATAAGAAACACGCCCAAAAACTTATCCCAGAACAGTTTAAACTCATGGCACTCGATGTTGCACAAGGTTTTTCCTCAAAGAAAAGGAGGAGTAGATAAAAAATAGAAAGAGACGGGGCTCCCTTTACGGCACGGAAAAAAAAATAACAAGCGGCTAAAGAGGTAATAACAAAAAAAGCGTAGGGAACACTGGTCGAGAAATGGCAACATCGAACTTAGGTAAAGAATCCTTTAGGAGTCAAATCGCGGGGAAAAAACTAAAAAACCATAAATGAAATCGAAAAAAACCCAAAGTATTTCTTCTCCTTTTCCAAAACAAAAAAGAGAAAACGTCCGTTTGGGCCCCTACTTTAAAAAGATGGGTCCCACCAGATGACGCAAGGAAATGGTAGCTAATCAAGTCCCATATGACTCAGTTTTTTGCAAGCCGCTAACCCCATGAAGTCGAAATCAAAAGAATTTTTTAGAGAGAGCCACAAAATTTGATTAAAACAAACCTATCCGATGTTATCCTGACGCCAAAAGACTTCGAAAAGGGGATAAATGACATCCCATGCACTCTGCCCAGGGGGCCAGATCATGGAACTCTGTGTTCATCGAGAACTGCAGAAGCCCCTACCGAGCCTTTTCCTTCCCATGGAGAGGGGGCATGGACACGGGGTCGTCCCTCGTTACTAAAAACAAGACATAGCCCCACTCCCCAAAGGGGGCATAAAGCAACAGCAAAAAAACTACAGACCATAGCCTAAAATCCCATATCATAAAATTTTTGAAAGGGGCCTAAAAGCAAAATCCCACCCATCAGAAAAACCCCTCTTACACAAACCCCGGGGAAATGGGTTTAGAAAAGGTCGCTCCCGTCTGTCTCAAATCTGGACACTCGACAAAGGGCCTAAATGCACTAGAAAACAAAAAGAATGAGATGAATTATACAGACTTTGCAAAAGCCTTCGACAAGTGTGACCATGGCGGAATAGCGCACAAAATACGCGCTAAAGGAATAACAGGAAAAGTCGGTCGATGGATCTATAATTTCCTCACTAACAGAAAAAGGAGAGTATTTCGTCAACAGAGTAAAGTCCGAGGCAGCTAGGGTGAAAAGCTCTGTTCCACAAGGCACAGTACTAGCTCCCATTTGTTCCTCATCCTCATATCCGACATAGACAAGGATGTCAGCCACAGCACCGTGTCTTCCTTTGCAGATGACACCGAATCTGCATGACAGTGTCTTCCATTGCAGACACTGGAAGGCTCCAGGCGGACATCAACCAAATCTTTTCAGTGGGCTGCAGAAAACAATATGAAGTTCAACGATGAGAAATTTCAATTACTCAGATATGGTAAACAGGGGAAAATTTTAAATCTTCATCAGAGTACAAAACAAATTCTGGCCACAAAATAGAGCGAAACCCAAACGTCAAAGACCTGGGAGTGATTATGTCGGAGGATCTCACCTTCAAGGACCATAACATTGTATCAATCGCATCTGCTAGAAAAATGACAGGATGGATAATGAAAACCTTCAAAACTAGGGAGGCCAAGCCCATGATGACACTCTTCAGGTCACTTGTTCTATTAAGGCGGGGAATATTGCTGCACTCTAACAGCACCTTTCAAGGCAGGTGAAATTCCCGACCTAGAAAATGTACAGAAAACTTTCACGGCGCGCATAACGGAGATAAAACACCTCAATTACTGGGGGGCGCTTGAGGTTTCTAAACCTGTATTCCCCGGAACGCAGGGGGAGAGATACATGATTATATACACCTGGAAAATCCTAGAGGGACTAGTACCGAACTTGCACACGAAAATCACTCACTACGAAAGCAAAAGACTTGGCAGACGATGCACCATCCCCCAATGAAAACAGCAGGGTGTCACTAGCACGTTAAGAGACCATACAATAAGTGTCAGGGGCCCGAGACTGTTCAACTGCCTCCCAGCACACATAAGGGGATTACCAACAGACCCCTGGCAGTCTTCAAGCTGGCACTGGACAAGCACCTAAAGTCAGTTCCTGATCAGCCGGGCTGTGGCTCGTACGTTGGTTTGCGTGCAGCCAGCAGCAACAGCCTGGTTGATCAGGCTCTGATCCACCAGGAGGCCTGGTCACAAACCGGGCCGCGGGGGCGTTGACCCCCGGAACTCTCTCCAGGTAAACTCCAGGTAAACATGTGTTCCTGCAGACAGTGTTAACAAGCAGCAGACATGTGTTCTTGCAGACAGTGTTAACAAGCAGCAGACATGTGTTCCTGCAGACAGTGTTATCAAGCAGTAAACATGTGTTCCTGCACACAGTGCTAACAAGCAGCAGACATGTGTTCCTGCAGACAGTGTTAACAAGCAGCAGACATGTGTTCCTGCAGACAGTGTTAACAAGTAGCAAACATATGTTCCTGCAGACAGTGTCAACAAGCAGCAGAAATTTGTTCCTGCAGACAGTGTTAACAAGCAGCAGACATGTGCTCCTGCAGACAGTGTTAACAAGCAGTAGACATGTGTTCCTGCACACAGTGCTAACAAGCAGCAGACATGTGTTCCTGCAGACAGTGTTAACAAGCAGCAGACATGTGTTCCTGCAGACAGTGTTAGCAAGCAGTAGACATGTGTTCCTGCAGACAGTGTTAACAAGCAGCAGACATGTGTTCCTGCAGACAGTGTTAGCAAGCAGTAGACATGTGTTCCTGCAGACAGTGCTAACAAGCAGCAGACATGTGTTCCTGAAGACAGCGTTAACAAGCAGTAGACATGTGTTCCTGCAGACAGTGCTAACAAGCAGCAGACATGTGTTCCTGAAGACAGTGTTAACAAGCAGTAGACATGTGTTCCTGCAGACAGTGTTAACAAGCAGCAGACATGTGTTCCTGCAGACAGTGTTAACAAGCAGCAGACATGTGTTCCTGCAGACAGTGTTAACAAGCATCTCCCTAGTATATTGATGATAAAGGCTAAAGTGTCATTTGAAAACAGGTGAATTTGTAAATGAAGTGATAAGCCTATAGAGCAGGTGCTAGAAGTCGCCAGAAACTTACCACAGATCAGCGGTTTTTAATAATCTTCCTAGCTTGCTAGTGTACTCGCATATAATCTAGTGATACCAGTGAAGAGCAGAATACAGTGTTGTAGTAGCAACTAACCAGTATTATAATGGTACTTAGTGGAGTGGAGTGACTTTCATTAGTTTCTTTTTTCTTGAAATACCAGACATATACTGTGAATTTCATAAAACCTGTAGTTACCAGCGGTCGCAATATACACAACGAGAAGCAATTATTACTACAGAAAAAGCGTCCTTCCTCCAAAATTTGCACCAGTCAACTATAGTGATAATATAGCATTTATTGTGGTGGAGACGGAAAAAAAAAATAGAGAAGCTAGATACAGCGATTGATAAACAAGGGTGGAGGTCGACCGTTCGTCATTGTAGGAGCTGCCAGCAGTCACCGGCTCTTCAACACGCAAGTTATACTTTTGTATCAATCAAATCACATATTACTCGGGTAGATAATTTCCAGTAGATCCTTCATGTGTCCCTCCTCAGGTCTCTACCAATGGTTCCAATGTTTGGAATTCTGCCCCTCTTGGAGCGCCCCAATCTAACCCTCACTTACAACAGACACAACAACAAGGTTCAGTCGCATCTCATGTGTCTCAGGTATCCACAGACGGGGATATAATGAGAGCACAACTAATGTACTTGGTGGCCAAAGACACAGCTGGTGGTGATATTCAACTCTGCTCTCGTGTTTTAAATGATATGCTAAAGGCTAATGGGATCACTCCCATCATTATCCCTGAAAATGTGAAGGCCATTATGACCCAGCCTTCTCATAACAAGAAGTATGTACCATACTCTACATCTAAAAATAAGCCTAAGTCATCCCTGGCCCAGGGATCGCCCACCTCGCAAACCCAGGTTGTCAACTCTTCTCAACCCGATAAGTCAACACCTGAACATAACAATGCCCCAGAAAGTGGTGCTTACTCTCCCGCTATTGTAGCTGAACCTGTTGAACAGGAACTTTCCCAAGGTAACTCACCTTGCCTATCTAATACTCACTTGGAGCCTACACAGTCTCCCATTAACTCTCACGAGCCTCTGCTTCCTGAAACTGAGAATAGCATACCTCAGTTTTATGATGATGACTCTAACGACTCTAATGATTCTAATGAGTCTGTTAATATTACTGCCTCTAGTGAAGATGATGGCATTTTTAATACACAAGCATCCACGCAAAAGTTCCCTCTTCCCCTTGACGAGTCCAGCAGGGATAGTGTAGATACAACACATAACATTACTTGCAGGCGTTCAGAACGCAGTGTACGAGCGAAGAATAAGCAATAATGGGGATTACAATTTTCCAACTTAATGTTCAACATTTCTTTAATAACCGTTACCTTCTTGAGGTTGAACTACATAACTACAATCCCGATGTTATACTTTTGAATGAGACAGCTGCAAGAGTTGATCAACATATTAAATTACGTGGATACTGTACTGTTGAGAAATCGAGAACATCTTATACAAGTGATAAATACCACCGATTACACCATCAATACTCCGCCTCACAGGACTCAGATGATTACCCTCGACCCATGATTTTGAACAACTTACCTGACGAAGAAGATTGGATACTACCAGAACCCTTCTACGTATACTGAGAAAATTATTGCCCCCAATTAG
>NW_026506871.1:0-84269 GCF_026875155.1 Cherax quadricarinatus | reverse complement strand
GGGACGGGTTTCAAACATTTTTCGTTGGACAATAAGAAACCCTGTAAAGGGGAGGGTTGTGGGCCCCTATAACACAAACTTTAAAAATCGGGAACGTGACGGTAAGTGTCCAATATAAAAAAATTAGAAACAGAAATACAAATAGTAAGCTTATTAAGGTTTTTTATTAATAGAATTTTCAAGAGGTGCTAGTAAATTTTCAGTAAATCAACCTTTCAAATATTAAAGCCCTGTGTATCTGTGGCATCAAACAAACGTTTCCCACTGGATAAATTGCCCATTTCTGTGGAAAATTTGGGTTCACCCCCCTTTTGGCAGATATCCCAAAAACTGCTACAAGCAGTATTAAAACAAGAAGTTTTTTGGGGTATGCTCAATGAGAAAAACTGTGGACTAAAATCACAAGGGTATTAAAAGGGGACAACATCAAACTCTTTAAAAAAAAAAACCCCGAAGCTTTCACAACAGGGGGAAAACATAAAATGTGGGGGCAAATGACTGCCCTGATACGGGCCCATGTAGTCATAAACTGTAAGGCGGAGGTGATGTCCTGGTATCAGTAAATGTGGGCTGATAGGCTGCCCCCTGGGAGACAGTAAGGGTGAAGCGAGGTGCTGTCCGGGGAGACAGAATGGTGAAGCGGAGGTCTGTCCGGGAGACGTAATGGGAACGGGAGGTGTCCTGGGAGACAGAATGTGAAGCTGGGGGTGCGTCCTGAGACAGAAATGGTGAAGCGGAGATCGTCCGGGGAGACGAAATGGTGAAGCGGATGCTGTCCGGGAGACAGAAATGGTAACTGAGATATGTCCGGGGAACAGTAAGGTGAAGCTGGAGGTGCGTCCTGGGAGACAGAATGGTGAAGCGGAGATACTGTCCGGGAGACAGAAATGGTGAAGCTGGAGATATTGTCCAGGAGTGGGGAATTAACGCAGAAGGAATACAAAAAAATGACCTCATAGGGGACGGAGCCATAGTGGGGGAAACAAGTTATCAAAATAAATAAAACCAATTTTGCAAACTAGAAATACCGCAGGAAATAGCAAAAAAGGGACTCCAATAGCAAATGAGGATAAATACCAAAAACAACGGGGGAGCTCCATTGTTGGTGCTAGGAGGATAAATAAACAGGAAACACCCCAACGGGAATACACACAAAACCCAAGGCAAGCGGAAACCCAAAGCCGGCACATACTATCACTTGGATCTGCGGGCGGGGAAATCTGGAAAAACAGATGGACTGCAACTATGACCCCCTAAAAAATGCCATCCCCATATGAAAAACGGGAAAATGCAAACCCCTTCCTTAAGTTTTTTCACCCTAAAATGTTACCTCTTCAGTACAAAAAAGACTGTGCTAAAATTTTAAATTGCCACAACCCCTAAAGGGGAAAAAAAGATACAAAACATCCAGGCCGGGGGAAAACCGGGTAGCCACAGCCCCCAAAAGGGGGAGGGGTTTTTTAGCCCCGGGAAGGGAAAAAAAACTGGCAGGAAAGGGCAAAATCGTACACCAAATCCAGTCATTCCTGAGGGGAACCAAGTCGATGGCCTCCACCCCAAACCAACAATACAATACTAATGCCGGGAAAAAAAAACCCCCCCCCAGCCCAAAAATCCCACCATTTCCCGATAACATTCTTTTTTGGGCAAATAACAGGCCCCTAAAGCCACTAAAACAAAAAATCCTTTCATCCGGGGACTGCTTGAAGGCAAAGGCAATGTTCGGGGTTTTCACTGAGACCCACAAAAAAGGGGACATTTGGGACAACGAAGTATGGACCCGGGTTACAACCATACAATGGACGAGTAACAGGCAAAAGGGGGTTTTTTTTTGGCCTGTACATTGCAAGTCACTTGTTTGCACAGAACTGCTTAATGCCCAAATGACGTAGGGGAAGTTTTAGCAGTAAAGGTCGAGAACCAAACCAGTCTTTGTGGTATCTAAAAGCCCCCGGATGCAACACCCCCAGAAATTTCCCGGGAACAGCTTTTAAAAAATTGACCCTTTCCCTGGAAAATCCCCAGCCCCCCCCAACACTTGCTCCTGGGGATTTCAAATTAAGGCACCTAAAATGGAGGAATATAGCAAATAATATTGTTGCAGAAATAACACCAGGGGGCAGCTCTGATAAAAACCCCACCCACGACTTTTAAATCTCGCACAAAATTTAATTTAAACCAGCAAAAAATAGAGCCCCCAAAAACTGGGGAATACACGACCCCATCTTCCTAACAAAGATGATCTATAAGAAAAGTCACCATTCAAAAACAAAACTCAGACACAACTAATTGAGGTTCAGACATTATCATGGCCCCAACCGACAAAATGAGACTGTCATGAGGGACATTCACCAAAATTTAAATTCAATAACAAAAACATAAAGTGGGCCAAATAAACCAAGTCCTAACCGATATAACTGGGAAGATATACTAACAACACAACCCCAAAATTTTGCCTAAACAGATTAACTCGGTGGCACTCGATGTATGCAAAGGCTTATTCCTCTAAGAAAAAGGAGGAGTAGATGTAAAATAGAAAGAGCGGGCTCCCTTTAAAAGGGGACGGGAAAAAAATAACAGAGCGCTAAAAGACAAAAATCTGAAATGCGCAGGGAGACACTGGGCAGAGAAATAGCAAGCATCGAACTTAAACTAAAAAATCCTTTGGAGCAGGGCGCGGAAGAACTAAAAGCCATAAAAAGAAAAACGAAAGAAACCCAAAGTATTTCTTTTTCCTATGCCAAATCAAAATCGAGAACAACGTCCCGTATTTGGGGCCCCTACTTAAAAAAGATGGGGGCCCCACACAGATACAGCAAGGAAATGAGTGAGCCTCAAGCCCAATATGACTCAGTTTTTAGCAACCCTAACCAGACGAGATCGAAGACCCAAAAAGAATTTTTTATGAGAGAGCCACAAAATTTGACTAACACAAGCCTATCCGATGTTTCCGACGCCAAAGACTTCAACAGGCGATAAAACATGCCCCGCACTCTGCCCCAGGGCCAACTCAGGAACCTGTGTTCACAAGAAATGCAAGAAGCCCCTATCAGAGCCTTTCCATCCTATGGGGAGGGGGCAGGACACGGGGGGCGTCCCTCGTTCAAAAACAAAAACATAGCCCCCCCTCCACAAAGGGGGAGTAAAGCAACACAAAAACTACAGAAATAGCACTAACACCCATATCAAAAAATCTTGAAAGGGCCTAAGAAAACAAGATCACCACCCATCTAGAACCCATCATTACACAACCCCCGGGCAACAGGGGTTTTTGAAAAATCGCTCCTGTCTGTCTCAACTATGGAACACTACGACAAGGTCCTAAATCACTAGAAAACAAAAAGAATGCAGATGTAATAATTTCGACTTTTCAAAAAGCCTTCGACAAATGTGACCATGGGGTAATAGCGCACAAAAAGCCGCAAAAGGAATAACAGGAAAAGTCGGTCGATGGATCATAATTTCCTCACTAACAGAACACAGAGAGTAGTTGTCAACAGAGTAAAGTCCGAGGCAGCTACGGTGACAAGCTCTGTCCCCACAAGGCACAGTACTAGCTCCCATCTTGTTCCTCATCCTCATATCCGACATAGACAAGGATGTCAGCCACAGCCCCGTGTTTTCCCTTTTTGCAGATACACCCGAATCTGCATGACAGTGTCTTCCATTGCAGACACTGCAAGGCTCCAGGCGACATCAACCAAATCTTTCAGGGGGCTGCAGAAAAAACAATATGAAGTTCAACGATGAGAAATTTCAATTACTCAGATATGGTAAACATGAGAAATTAAATTTTCATCAGAGTACAAAACAAATTCGGGCCACAAAATAAGCGAAACACCAACGTCAAAGACCTAGGAGTGATTATGTCGGAGGATCTCACCTTAAAGGGACCCATAACATTGTATCAATCGCATCTGCTAGAAAAATGACAGGATGGATAATGAGAACCTTCAAAACTAGGGAGCCAAGCCCATGATGACACTCTTCAGGTCACTTGTTCTATCTAGGCTGGAATATTGCTGCACTCTAACAGCACCTTTCAAGGCAGGTGAAATTGCCGACCTAGAAAATGTACAGAGAACTTTCACGGCGCGCATAACGGGGATAAAACACCTCAATTACTGGGAGCGCTTGAGGTTTCTAAACCTGTATTCCCTGGGAAAGCAGGAGGAGAGATACATGATTATATACACCTGGAAAAACCTAGAGGGACTAGTACCAAACTACACAACGAAAATCACTCACTACGAAAGCAAAAGACTTGGCAGACGATGCACCATCCCCCACCAATGAAAAGCAGGGGTCACTAGCACGTTAAGAGACCAACAATAAGTGTCAGGGCCCGAGACTGTTCAACTGCCTCCCGCAACATAAGGGGGATTCCAACAGACCCCTGGCAGTCTTCAAGCTGGCACTGGACAAGCAAACCTAAAGACAGTTCCCGGATCAGCCGGGCTGTGGCTCGTACTTGGTTTGCGTGTCAGCCAGCAGCACAGCCTGGTATCAGGCTCTGATCCACCAGGAGGCCTGGTCACAGACCGGGCCCGCGGGGCGTTGACCCCCAAAAATCTTCTCCATGGTAAACTCCAGATGTCCTGATCCCTCTCCGTTACCCCGAGTTGGCTTTGGGTGTCTCTTCTCGGGCGACGTCGTATCTCTGGAAGCCACCTTTCGATTCCAGGGGTTGTGGCCGAAGGAGGTATGCTTGTGGCAGATTTCCGGCCCGCCTCTCTTTTTGTCCACCTAGGTAGCTCGGCAGATGTGAGGTTGCTATCCCGGATTGCCGTTTACGGCATGATGGGTAGGTATGCACGGGTCCATGCTGCATCTGCGCTCTTGCGGTGCTGAGGTCCCTCTTGGGCGAGGAGGGAGATTCTGCCCTTTCTTCCTCCTAGGAATTGCAACCCTCTTCCCTGGACCCCCTTTTTTTATTCTTTTTTTATTATTTTATTTTTTTTTCTTCTTTCTTTTTTTCTTAAAAAAAAAGAAGAAGTAATCCTAACCATGCAGCCCTAGTCCATGAACCCTGCTATACCCTTGGACCCCTTCTTGATACCGCACCCCGTTCTGACCCGCCTCTCTTTGGACCACTCTTTCGGACACTCTCCTCATGTCTCTGTAGCCTCTTGCCGTGGCTGTTTCCTCACTACCCGCTTCAGTACTGAGGCCTCGACTGACTCCTTCGATTATCCTGACCTACGCTCTCCTCTGACATGCTTCCGGCCTCTCCCTCTACAGTGCGGCAATTTCGAATGCCGGACCGTTCCACGTTCGGACCAACTCTGGTCCCACGCTAAACAACGAACGACAATTACCTTTCTGATGATACTTTCTCCACCTTCTCGTTCTTCTCAGAAAAGATCGACCACATCCTTCACTAACCTTTCCACGCTCAGTTTTTCAGACTGCACAATGGACTAAATTCTTCTTCACTTTAACGACCCGACTTCCTCTTACTGCCTATCTTTCTGACCACAGTATTGGCAAGGCACTCTACGCTATGTTTGGTAAGATATTTCTTTTCATGCTCTTAAGAGCGGTACGCGCATCGTCACCATACAGACTGCACCAAGGCTCATGACTTTCTCGTCCTTTCCCATATAGATACTGTTCCTGTAACTATTGAAAAAAGCATCATTCCATTCCCTCAATTCTTGTATGGTACCATCATTCTGTTCTGCCCCATACATAGTTCAACAAATTTCCAGACATGTGACACTGACATCTGAACAGCTGGAACTCCAAGATCTATCAATCCTCAAGGTAGACACGCCTCTTTCCTGCCCGCGGCGAGAACGATACCCTAGCAATGTGGCTCGTTTAAAACTTTTGACAGCCGTGAACTCCCATCACTCAGTTTATATAGCAGGACATCCGTTACAAGTTTCGAAAGGTGATCCCTACACCGCTACAAGTGTAGAAATTGCTGCATTTGGCCATCACCAGCGAAATATTGCAGATTCTATCGCCGAATGCCCAGTCCTGTGTTGCCGATGACCATTCTAATACGTCTTGTCAATCGATCTCCCTCTTGCCTTAATTGTCATGAGGCTCACCCTTCGTACTCCCCGCCGTTGTCAAGTCTACTTAAAGGAGTGAGAAATCTGTTACCTCAAAGAGGCAGAAGGTCCTCCTTATGCCATGGCAGTTTCTCATCTCCGCCTCCAAGGGAGACTACCTCGTGTTTCTTATTCCCGTGTTTCAAAACGTCCCCCCACTTCTGGTATCCCATCTTCTGCACCCACCTCTGGGGTTACCTCTCCCATAGTCACTCCTGTACTAATTCTTTTGCTGTCCTCGGCTCAGACGTCCCTACTTCAACGTCTCAGTCTGATCTTGCTTCTTCGTGTTCTCTCTCACAAGCCTCAGTAGCGACGAGATCTCGTATGACACCTCCTCCCAATCGTCCCTCTACTTCTCAAAAGCCAAAAAAAGGTCCGTTAACACCTCCTACCCATCTTCCACCTCGTCATTTTCCCTTCCCTGTCTCTGTACCTTGTTCTCCCCCTCTCACTGGCTCTGTTACAAGTGTAGAGGTTCACCCTCCTCCTCGTACTGTACCTTCCTCCCCTGTTCCCTCCCAAGTTTCTTCCTCTTTGGCCACCTCCCAGGTTTCTGCCTCTTCTGTCCCCTTCCATGCTTCTCCAGTTCCCTCCACCCTTATGTCCCCCCCTACCTTGGTACAGTCCATTACAGTTCCAATCTTTACTCATCCTCCCCTAACCATTTCCAATATTTTCTCCCATACGACGTCTCTGAATTCTGAAACACTTGAAGCAATCTCTGAATATATTGCAGAGACCAAACCATCAATGGACACTGATCCACCCTCCGCTCCTTCTCTCTCCTCTACTCCATCTGCGCAACTCCTTTCTTCACAGCGCACCGTTCCTTTGCTGCTTGAACGTTTTCCACTGCCTCCGCATGTGGACTTTTCTAACCCCTCTAGTCCATAGGAGCCCTTACCTGCGGATTTCAGGTATCTTTATCATTGCCAATCATGGCCTATTTACAGTGGAATATACGCGGCCTCAGGGTAAAATTTGGGGTGAGCTTCAGATGTTACTCTCCCAGTTTTCCCCTGTTGGTGTTTGCTTACAGGAACCAAAATTACACTCTGCTGTTATCTCTCTCATCTCAGGCTATAATTCATTGTATTCTTCACATCAGGTCCTTAAGCAAACACTATAATGACCTCCTAGCACTCCTTGAATCACTAAAGACACCCTTCTCCTGCATTATTCTTACTGAGACCTGGCTTAAGCAGGACACAATAGATACTACCCTCTACCAGTACACAGCAATTCACAACTGCAAGAACAAACCAAGTTGGGGTGGATTGCAATCTATACTCTAACCAAGTAATCTGTCTTAGCAACCCACTTGCTTTAGTGAAGATATGGGGAAGACATTTTGCTAATTTTTACTGTAAAAAACCTTAAGACGCCTATAACCAATCGGTGCCATTTACCGGATACCTCACACAAACAATCCCAAATTTCAGTGAGAAAAAAAAATTAAAGTCACTAATACAAACAGACAAATAAATAAGCACCACCTTCTCTTAGTCCTGAGACTTTCAAAATCAACCTTGGCTTACTAGATGATCAGCCTTACCTGATTTCATCAACAATATGAACAACCACTTCTCATACCAACAATAACTAAACCAACCAGGCTCACTGAGACAATTGCAACCATAATAGACCACATATGGACCAATATACTAGCCCCCCTTAATCAGGGATAATCACAGATAGCACTAACAGACCAATACCCTACTCCTTCCTCCCCCCTGACAAACAGTATAAACCACCACTTGAATACAATCAAAGTCTCATTTAGACTCCATACGATGCCTCAGTAAGAAGTTCACCAAGCTACCTAGATTACTGTTGATTGGCCTACATAAATCTCCTAGGCCAAATGGTAATTGATGAACTGAAACAGACATTTTTCTTAACAAATTACTTACACTATACAACAATCATTGTCCTATAAAACAAACAGATCACAAACAAACGGCTTGGTTGCCCTGGCTATCCACACCATTCTGAAATCCATTGACAAGAAACACCAATATGAAAAGCAATATAGACAGGGCTTCATTAACAACAAAGATACTCTTAAACCCTATTCATCAGCTCTCACCAAAGTGATAAAAATAGGCCAAAACAACTATACTAACTCCAGTAGATTACACAGACACTAGAGGAGATATAAAAAAAGGACTGGAAAACACTCTCTCAGATTCTAGGGACACCACATACTGAGAACACCAAGAATATTTGTCCTACTCAAACCTAATAAAAACCACTACATCCCACTGACACAGCTAACATGATAAAGCGACACTCTTCTCAAACATAGTTCTAATCTCGCCAGTAAAATCCCACATACCAACCTATGCCGGGGACTACCTAGATGGAAATTTTCCTTCCCTAATTCCTTCTATCTTGCAATCCAACTGAGGCCCACGGAAGTCATTGATATCAAAAGTTCACTTAAAAATAACTCGGGGAATCTGTCTCAAGGTCCCACCATTACGGTACAAGCGAGCTGCCATGTCCTTTCGCAAGCTATTTCCATTACTTTTTAACAAGTCAATAGAGACCTAGCAACCTTCCCGAACTACTCAAGATGGCAAGGGTTACACCAATACATACAAGGTGGTGACCCTATACAACTTAAAACAACTATAGCCAATATCTTAACTTCCCATTGCAATCCAAAATCTATAGAACACGTGCACAGGAGACTGTATTCATTAATAACGCTCAAACATACTCACCCCTGCCAGTTTGGATGCAGAAAAATAAAAAGCCCAAATGATGCAATCATAAAAATGCTAGATCAGCTTTACAGCAGCATTGGAAAATAAGGAATATCACTTAGGAAGTTTTATTGACCTAAGAATAGCTTTTGACTCACAGTAGACCACGACATCCACTCCACAAACTTGATCACTACGTATAAGAGTTGCATGCGTCTTCTATTTCAAATCTTCCATTACTAATATGTATCAGTAAGTCACCATTAAAGACACTGCATCACAACCGGAAGCCACTTGATACTGAGTTTCTGCAGCGAAGTGTCCTTGGTCCCCTTGCTCTTCCTCATAAACATCAATGACCTTCCAAACGTATCCCCAACACCTGAAACCCATCCGTCTTTACTTGATGACCACCTTATGTCATCTCTCAACCCTAAACTTTGCCACCCTCAACACCAATTGTGAATGAGAGCTGATAAGGATATCGACTTGGATGACAGCCCAATAAACTTATGCTTAACACTGACAAAACCGACTATATTATGTTTGGTAGCAGAGCAGGAAATGCACAAATTAACATATCAGATTGACAACAATCTCTAATTACCAGAAAAAATGGGGAAATTCCTAGGCTTATACCATGACAACAACCTGAATTTCTGCACCCATATCCAGCTTATAGCCAAAAGTATCCAAAGACGTTTGGATCCTCACCAATATATGATACCACGTGCCGCAAAATGCCCTCTCACCCTAATACCCACTCACTTATTTATCCAGACTTCACCTATGCTATTTGTGCTTGGGGATCAAAACAGCATCAACAAACACCTAAAGCCAATAATAACACAACTAAAAGCAGCAGTAAGATTAAGCACGAAATCCCCATCCCTGGCAACACACCCCCCCCACTCTACATAGATCTAAACTTACTCTTAGTTTCAGTACATTCACACTCTACTAACGTGCAATCTATATCTACAGGGCCTTAAACTTCTAATATCAACAACCTTGGAGCCTAAAAAAAAAACGCTTATCTTATAGTAGTGACAGAACCCACAGGCAGGAACACCAGACACAAACATCTCTACGACATTCCCCGTGTTCGAATAAAACCATTACAAAAATTCGAATGTATGTCAAAGGCCCTATAAGTCTGGATAACCTACCTGAAGAACTCTAAACTGCAGACACATTCAGCACCTTCACAACAGACTACCAAGAGAAAACAACTTATCTCCTGATACAACCCCGTCAACGACTAAACAATACCACCTGGTGTGTCACACTTCACTCACTCACTCATTTGACCATAAACAAAAAATGTATGTTCGAATGCCTATTGCGCATAACCACTCAGTTTTATTGCCCATATTTTTTGACCGTGGAGAGTCATATACACAACTTGGGAGGTATAATATGTTAGTCCAGAAGCCCACTGCCTTAGGCCTTCGAGGCCATCTACCATCCGTCCTTAAGAACTTTTTAACTGACAGGCATTCCGTGTTCGGTTAATAAAAGTGCTCATCCCCGGACTTTATCCCAGCTGAAGGTGTCCCCCAGGGATGTGTTCTGATGCACCACACTGTTTTCTCCTCTTGCTATTAATGATTCGCCTCTATCTTCCATCAAATATTTTGGTCATCACTCTATGTTGATGACTTTGCTATTGCCTGTGCAGGTGCTGACTGTCACCATATTACAGTTTCTCTCCAGCATGCAGTCGACCGTGTTTCCAATTGGGCCACCACACGTAGGTTTAAATTTTCCAGCACTAAACCCACCAAATTACTTTCACTAGACGCTCTGTCATCTCCGATCATCCTTTGTACCTCTATGGCTCCCGTATCCCTGAACGTGATACAGTCAAGTTTCTGGGCCTCCTCTTTGATCGTAGGTATCCTGGAAACCTCACATTACCTCTCTGAAGGCAACTTGCCACAGCCGGCTGAACCTCCTTAAACCCTTGCTCATCTTTCATGGGGAGCTGATCGTCGAACCCTCCTTCGCTACATTCCACCCTTATCTTATAGAAACTTGATTATGGTGACCAGATCTATTCAGCGGCATCTCATGCTACTCTCTCTAGCCTTAACCCCATTCATCACCAAGGATTACGTTTATGCCTTGGTGCTTTTCGCTCTTCCCCTGTCGAGAGCCTCTATGCAGAAGCGAACGTTCATCCTTTTCCGATCACCGTGATTGCCATTACTTCGCTACTATGTACGCTCTCATGATCTCCGCAATCCTTCACATTTATAGAATGGTCACTGATATTAGTAGACATTATTTATTTGTTCGCGCCCTGTTTACTCCGTTCCCTTTCTCCTCTTCGCCTTCATTCGCTCTTGTCTTTCTCTTCAATTACCACCTCTTCTATTGTACATGTAGCATCTCACTTTTCCCTTAATACCCCCCTGGAAGTTCAGCTGTTCGAGTTGTTCTTTATCTCTCCTTGCTCGAAAAGCCCAAGTCTACGGTCGCTTCCCGCTCTCATTTCTTGACCACTTCACTCTAATTCTCATGCCATTTGTGTGTACACAGATGGCTCTAAGTCGCTGCGGCATGGATCGCTTGCAGTCGCTAGAGCAGCATTTCCCAGCTCAGCGTCGTACAAGGGCAATTTACTATCTTCCGGCTACGTATTTTTTTACCTGCTGAATTGTTATGCTTCCTTACAGCATTATCCGTATTGCATCTCTGCCTGTGTCTTCATTGTGGTTGTCTCAGTCTCCCTTAGTGCTTTAAAGGGCTATACAGAAAATTTGATACACCTACCCTTTAGTCCTCCGTATCCAACTTTGGCTACGCTGCATCTTTACAAGGCATAAAGTAATTTTTTTTGTTGGGTCCTGGTTCATGTTCGGAAGTACAGGGCAATGTACAGGCAGACACTGCTGCTCGGTCAGCAGTACATGACCTTACGTTTCATTGTAGAGTATTCCATTTACGGACTATTTTGCTGCAATATTTTCCCAACTTCACACCCTTGGCAACAACATTGGTCTACTATGCTCGGCAACAAACTTTCAATCTATTAAACCGAGTATAGGTTACTGGCCATCTTTTATCACAGTGTCGAGGTTGGGAGACTACTCTCTCCATCTTCGCATTGGCCTTACTCGTCTCTACTCATGGATATCTCAATGGAGAGGCGCCCTGCTCCTCTCTGTGAGAATTGCCAAGTTCCATTATCAGTCAGCACATTCTGTTGGACTGCCCATTTATCAACGAAGCACGTGAATTTACCTCCGTAGGTTCGTCTTTCGCCTCTGCTGCTCTCTCTTTACCTTCCCTTCTCGTGATGGACCCACCTTTCATCCAGACTCTCTCATTGCCTTTTTGACAACAACTGACTTCTCAATTCTGATACTTCAGCCCTTTTTATTTCAATCTCTTGCTACCCTCGAAAACCCGTATATCCCTGCCCGCTGTTTTCTGTAAATACTGACCCATCCCTCTCCTTTGCCATCCAATTACCACTTCGCTTCCTTCCCTTACCTGCAGATGTATAGCCCATGTGGCTTAGTGCTTCTTTTTGATTATAATAATAATAATATTAAAATATTATATGTATGGTATTGTTACCTGTGGTAACACAATTTTTTTGATGGGACGATTTGCGCTCGCCGCACGGAGTAAAAAAATCGAAAAAAATACGAAAATTGAGTTTTTTTTTTATATTTTATTTAAAACCAATTACAGTATAAACATAAAAATAAAAAATAAGGGAAACAGTATGGATCTCATCCAAAAAAAAAACTGACACCAAATGGATTTGCACCTATATGCTCGCAAGATATTCTGCAAACTTTCATCAATAATAACCTGGGGTTTACCTGGAGAGAGTTCCGGGGGTCAACGCCCCCGCGGCCGGTCTGTGACCAGGTCTCCTGGTGGATCAGGCCTGATCAACCAGGCTGTTGCTGCTGGCTGCACGCAAAACAAACGTAAACGAGCCACAGCCGGGCTGTTCGGAACTGATTTAAGGTGCTTGTCCGTGCCATCTTTGAAGACTGACAGGGGTCTGTTGGTATTCACACATATGTGTGCTGGGAGGCGACTGAACTGTCTCGGGCCTCTGAACTTATTGTATGGTCTCTTAAACGAGCTAGTGACACCCCCTCCTTTCATTGTGGGAGGATGTTTGCATCGTTCTTCCAAGTCTTTTTGCTTTCGTAGTGAGTGATTTTCAGTCGTGCCCCCCCCCCCCTCCCAAGGTTCCGTTACTACGTCCTCTAGGATTTTCAGGTGTATATTAAATCATGTATCTCTCCCTCCTGCATTCCAGGAAATACAGGTTTAGGAACCTCAAGCGCTCCCAGTAATTGAAGGTGTTTTATCTCTGTTATGCGCCCGTGAAAGTTCTCTGTACATTTTCTAGGTCGGGCAATTCACCTCCTTGAAAGGGCTGGTGTGTGAGCAATATTCCAGCCTAGATAGAACAAAGTGACCTGAAGAGTTTCATCATGGGCTGGCCTCCCTAGTTTTGAAGGTTCTCATATTCATCCTGTCATTTTTCTAGCATTATGCGATTGATACAATGTTATGGTCCTTGAAGTGAGATCCTCCGACATGATCACTCCCAGGGTCTTTGACGTTGGTGTTTCGCACTATTTGTGGCCAAATTTGTTTTGGTACTCAGATGAAGATTTTAATTTCCTCATGTTTACCAAATCTGATTAATTAAATTTTCACATCGTTGACTTCATATCGTTTTCTGCAGCCCACTGAAAGATTTGGTTCTGTCCGCCTGGAGCCTGTGCAGTTTCTGCAATGGAAGACACTGTCATGCAGATTAGGGTGTCATCTGCCAAAGGAAGACACGGTGCTGTGGCTGACATCCTTGTCTAGTCGGAATTTGAGGATAGGAACCAAGATGGGAGTGAGTAACTATGCCTTGTGGAACAGAGCTTTTCAGATTTCACCGTACTGCCTCGGACTTACTCTGTTGACGACTACTCTCTGTGTTCTGTTAGTGAGGAAATTATAGGTCCATCGACCGACTTTTCCTGTTATTCCTTTAGCACGCATTTTGTGCGCTATTACGCCATGGTCACACTTGTCGAAGGCTTTTGCAAAGTCTGTATATATTACATCTGCATTCTTTTTGTCTTCTAGTGCATTTAGGACCTTGTCGTAGTGATCCAATAGTTGAGACAGACAAGAGCGACCTGTTCTAAACCCATGTTGCCCTGGGTTAAGGCAAGAACAGCTACAAAAAAAAAATACGGGCTGACATATATACACATTCTTGAATCAAGACCTTACATATATATAAATGTTACATATAACATAACATCTGACAAAGGCTCAATACACTAGAAAAGTACATATACTAAGAAGTTATGTCAATAAAATCCCATCCTTCGCATTAATCAATAAACCAAAACCTAACATCATAATCTTACTAGAACATCTACATACATATCCCTAACAATACAGCTTTACATATACCAACATACAAATAAAAATACACCCCTCATGGAAGGTTCCTTGATGTTGATGAGGGGCTCTTGATTTAGGGAATTGAATCTGTGCTCCAGTTCCCCGAATTAAGCCTGAATGCCTTCCATATCCCCCCTGGGCGCTGTATAATCCTACGGGTTTAGCGCTTCCCCCTTGTTATAATAATAATAATAAATAAAAATACAAAGAATACAGCTTAGAACACAAAAACTGAATAAGGACATTCGTCTCTCAACCTGCAGGGAGAGAGGACGCTTCTACAGTTTCTCTTGCACGCCACCTGGTGAGGAAAACATAGCATTAGCACCAAGATGGCGGACCGACTGTACCGGCGCATAAATACTGTCTCATTGAGCTGGTTAGAGGATCTTTAAGCAGCACCACGATTGAACGTTCTCTTGCCAAGCATTATCAGGGACGGTTATGGAATCCCCAATGAAGAGTTGTATGGGGTGGCAACTGAATGGTAGTCCAAGGTCTTCGTGAAGTTCCATGAGGGCGACTTCTACTTCTATACCATCGTCTACGAATTTCCAAGAAAGGAGATGAGTAGCAATTCAGCAGTGGAAGTATCTTGCATGATGTGTTCCCTAATATTTTACTTGGGTAAAGGTAAGGAATGTACCTTTTGAAGCAACAGCATACAGCCTACAAGATGTGTTCAGTGGTTATGGGACTGTACACTCGGCGAGCATGGGAATGGTGGAGGACGGCCCCTACGAGGGGATGCTGGAAGGATCCTTCACACTGAAAATGACAATGAGGAGGCCGATACCATCATATGTTACATTGCAAAACCATAGAACTCAGGTTTTTGTACACTATGCGGGGCAGAGGAAGACATGCCGTTTATGTGACTCTTATGAGCACATGGCGGCACAATGCCCCAGGAGACAGGTTCCTAGGGGTCAAGAGAAAGCTTCTGAAGACACGCAGTTAGAAGCCTTGGGCGTTGTGACGGCTGGAGTGGAAAGCCGGGGTACATCCACTCTCGTGTGGTTAGTTGTAACAATTGAGAAACAGTATTTAAATATTATTAATATGTTAAACCCTCAATACAATAATTCAGGTACAAGAAACAGAACAACATACATGTAACATACTGTAATAAAATAACCCAAAAAGGTTTTATAACAAAAACCTCGGCACATCAAAAGGGTTTAAACCCAAACCCTACACATAAATTAAACCCCCACATATGTATGTTAACCGAAAATCTTGTCCACAAGACTTTTTTGGTATAACCCCATAATAAACGTGGTATAGAACCAAGACCTATACATACACTTAAAATTTACCACATAGAACCTCCAGCAGACAATAGAGGTTAAAAATAATTCAAGACAATTAGTAAGTATAAGAGCCGCTGTATTTTGCTGATACCCAAACAGAACATACTTGTACCTCAGAAATTTTGTTTGTTGAAACCAACTTGCCAATCTGATTACTTAAAACGCGAGATCCTAAGGCCTCGGTATCCCTGGCTATCAAGGAAATTTTTAAACACATGGTTCATTAAACATCAGGTTTTAAAAAAAATTTTATAACCTTGTAAAATACACTTATGTCTCACTATGACAGACATTCTCATGAAACATAGCGTACCATCCATATCAAACTGTTACTACCTTCCTTTTACACATCCAAACTCCATAGGGAAACAAAAAAAAATCCCCACTTCCCCCTTTAAAATCACCTTATGAGGAGACTCACCCCCTTTGTCCATCCTCAGGGACCCTGACAAAGGGAACCCACAGTGGAGGTTTCGCTATTACCTTCCCGGAAACATTTATCCCAGGACGACCCCATAAACCAGCATATTCCTACACTTCGTCCTATAGAACTAGTCCGCCAACAGCTTTAATCCTTGCTTTCACCCCTTTAATTCCTCATTCCGCATAGATATCCAGATAATCTACAATGATATACATTATACCCTTCCCACATCCTAGGCACTCCTTTACATCTAGTAAAATTAACCCTAAAATAAGCGGCAAACGACCCCCCCCAAACAATCTGATAACCCCACCCATCCACGACTTACCCCTCCAATGAGTACCAAAAGAAGACCACATAAAAGCCATTTCAACATCACCACAAAACTGACACAAAAGCCTCTTCCACAAAACCCCATGCAATGTAACATCTCCTGTCCGGAGGCCAAATCCCCATGATGAAACGTATACTAATTCTCTTACTCTAGCCGGAATCCTAAGCTGACTAAAATCTTCCAAATAACACCCCATCATACATGGATACACGGCGATACCCCTTGCATAATTCCCTGGCCTCTCACTACCCTCACCAACCTTGTTTTCACCTTGAGCTATTCCACCCCCTGTCCATCACTGTCATAAAAATCTCAACAAATCCTTCACAAAACCACCAATTCCTTCCCACTACACCATGTACGTGCCTCCTCCATAACTCTTCCTACTTTTGCTCCCCTCACACCCCCGTCCCTAATAAACGCCTCTGATATATATATATGTCCCCCCCCAATTACTCTCAGTCCTAAAGGCAACAATCTCTAAACCCCCCCTCTTTGAACATCCGTCATAACCACCTCCTTACTTAACCAATGCCTCCCAAGATCCTACACAAACTTTAGTACCCACCTCTGCAGTTCCACAATGTCCTGTACCTCTAAGGGAAAAATCTCTGCCACCCTCCCCATACCTTTCTATAGACAAGTGAATTTACCACCACTACCCTCTGATGTAAAGCTAGGTCCCTCTCACTTAAACTTGTAGTCCTACCTCAAACCTTACTATGCAGACTCCAGTTTACCCTTCTGCATGCCTGCAACCTCCGCTATACCATATCCCACATACCCTGATTCTATCACCACTGTCCATCCTAACCCCATCCCCAAGCCCCCCTATCCAATTACCCACCTCTAGTAACCTTGATTTTCACCTGTATTAAACTGCATCCCCGTATTCATATCCAAACATCTGAATCACCTCTACCCACTCTCATAACTCCTTCCTTACCCCGTACAAACATAGTATCATTCACATACCCTAAAACGATCCCCCTTTGCACCCCCCCTCCATCTTCTGTTTTCTATCACCCTCTCAACAGACTCATTAAAAAAGATTCTGCACACACGCAAAGAGCACTGCGACAACGGGCAGCCCTGCCTCAAACCTCTCTCCATCGGTAACAACTTTCACCCAACTCCCCATTGACCTGTACTCTCACCTCTGCCCTCAGCATACGCAGATGTTCACCCACCTCACTACCAAACCCCCTCCCGAAACCCCAACTCTCTAAGCAAACCCCTAAGAAATCTCTGTCCATGCGATCATATGCGTTCTCCCAATCTAAACCTAGTATTCCCCCTCCCGTACAACTCTCTAGAAAATCCCTAATAAACCCATGTCCATCCCTCATCCTTCTCCCCGGAATTCCCAACTGCCCCCTGTCTAACACTAAACCCAACACTTTTCTCATTCTGTTGCCCAAAATCTTAGAAAAAATCTTGTAATCCGAGCACATTAACGTAATCGCACGATAATCATTCAAAACTCGGCATTCCTGGCCTGAGGCCAGAGTTAACACTGTTACCTGGCCTGAGGCCAGAGTTAACACTGTTACTGGCCTGAGCCGAGATTCACACAGTTTACCTGGCCTGAGGCCAGAGTTAACACTGTACCTGCCTGAGCCAGAGTTAACACTGGTTACCTGGCCGAGGCCAGAGTTTAACACCTGTTACCTGGCTTAGGCCAGAGTTAACACTGCTACCTGTCCTGACCCAGTTAACACTGTTAACCTGGCCGAGGCAAGTTAGACACTGTTCCTGGCCTGAGGCCAGAGTTAACACTGTTACCTGGCCTGAGGCCAGAGTTAACACTGTTACCTGGCCTGAGGCCAGAGTTAACACTGTTACCTGGCCATGAGGCCCAGAGAGTTAACACGCTACCTGGCTGAGCCACGTTAACACTGTTACACTGGCCTGAGGCCAGAGTTAACACTGTTACCTGTCCTGAGGCCCAGAGTTAACACTGTTACCCTGGCCTGAGCAGAGTTAACACTGTACCTGGCCTGAGCAGAGTTAACACTGTTACCTGGCCTGAGGCCAAGTTAACACTGTTACACAGGCCTGAGGCCAGAGTTAACACGTTACCTGCCAGGCCAGAGTTAACACTGTTACCTGCCTGAGGCCAGAGTTAACCACTGTTAACCTGGCCTGAGTCCAGAAGTTAACACTGTTACCTGGCCTAGGCCAGAGTTAACACTGTTACCTGGCCTGAGGCAGAGTTTTAACACTGTTAAACCTGCTCTGAGGCCAGAGTTAACACTGTTTACCTTGGGCCCTGAGGCCAGAGTTAACACTGTTACCTGGCCTATGCCAGAGTTAAACACTGTTACCTGGCCTAGGCCAAGTTTAACAACTGTTACCTGGCCTGAGGCCAGAGTTAACACTGTTACCTGGCCTGGGGGGGGGGGGGGGGGGCCCCCAGGAGTTTAACAAGCTGTTACCTTGCCTGGGCCATGTTAACACTGGTTACCCACCGGCCTGAGGCCAGAGTTAACACTCTGTTACACTGGCCTGAGGCCCAGAGTTACCACTGTTACCTGCCCTGAGGCCAGAGTTAAACACTGTTACCTGCCCTGAGGCCAGAGATAACACTGTTACCTTCCTGAGGCCAGAGGGGAAGTGGGGGGGGGGGATTGGGGGGGAAACATGTCACAAAGTACTTGTTCGTAACACCTGGCACCACAGTCTGCTTGGAAGATGGGGCAAAGTATCCACAATCCAAAAGCAGGGGGGGTGCAATAAATACAAAAAAAATAATAACTTCAACAAGTGTACTAGGGCCAGAACTACTTAAGCCCTTGTGTTTAAGCGCTTCTTTGGATTGCAGATCTAGAGATGTACAGTGATCCTTTACTGCACGTAATAAGTCGTCAAGCCCTTAACTCTGGGAACGCTTTGGAAGCACTTGTTTGTACTCCATGAACGCAGGAGAGAGAGAAACTATAATTCATAATCAACACTTGGGAAAATCCCTGGGGGAAAAAAATAAAAAGGAATGGTCCAAAAACTGCACACAGAAATCACTCCCTATGAAATTAAAAGACAGGGCAGGCGAGTAACATGCCCCATTTAAAAAGTAGGTTCGCCATCGTACACAAAGAGAAAACACCATAAGTGTCGGGGGCCCAAGACTGTTTTCAACAGCCTCCCATCAATCATTAGAGGAATACCAATAAACCCCCAAACCCCTGGGCTGCCTTCAAGAGAGAGCTGGACAGATACCTAAAGTCGTGCTGGATCAGCCGGGCTGTGGCTTCGTACTTGGACGCAATGTGGCCAGCAGTAACAGCCTGGTTGATCAGGCCCTGATCCACCGGGAGTCCTGGCGGGCCGGCCGTGGGGGCGTTGATCCCCGGAATAACCTACAGGTAAATCCGTCACATAGTGACATGGTCGCACTTTCCTTCAGTGGATTCGCTCACTGTTTCTTCTCTTCGAGAGGGAGCTGACAGATAACCTAAAAGTCAATATCTGACTAGCCGGAATGTGGGTTCGTACGCTGGATAATGTTCAGCCAGCAGTAACAACCTGATTGATCAGGCACTGACACACACGCAAGGCCTGGTCATGGAATTGGGCCCTCGGGGGCGTAGACCCCCTAAACACCCTCCAGGTATACTCTAGGTTATTGGTTGCGGCAGTAATTGTCCGTCATGTCTAGTGGTAGATGATTGGCAAGGGATTGACAAGACTACTCCTGATAGGTCCTTTAATGGAGGGACTCGTGAGATCCTACATTAAAGGTGGGGCTCATCCATTAACAATCATTGAGGATGGAGCTGCCCCTAGCATATTGGAGGTCACTATCTCTGCAGCAGGAGGCAGCATGAGGTCCCTACCATGTTGTGGAACCTCACGCTACCTGACCCTGACCACACCAGAGGACCCCATCGGGATAGTGCCACCCGAGCTGGTGTCATCCCACCTCAAGAAGGCCTATTCGACCCTCCCTCCCTCCCCTGATATCTCCTATTACTTTGTGCCGCCTGAGCTCCCTAGTTATTGTGCACCGTAGCTCCATCTTGAGGTGTCACAAAAGAACAGAATGTACAGACGTCACCATATTTACATCTTTAAAAATATTGTTTTATATTACAATTTCTCCAAGGGATAACTCTACAATAAAGGTATCTTATTACCATTAAAATCATTGGTGATTACTAAGCTACAGTCATATCAGTAACAATTCTCTCACCTAGCCGGTGCAAAGTGTGGATAGAATCAACAAATACATGAGATGAGATTACCAGTAGACCTCTGCTGTCTTCAAGGAGAGCGGGACAGATTCCGTAAAGTCAGTTGAACTCGATCAACCGGGCTGTGGTTCCTACATCGGATTGCATGTGGCCACCAGTAACAGCCTGGTTGGTCAGCCCTTGATACACCGGGAAGTCTGACGAGGACCGGCCACGGGGCGGTTCTGGAGTCTACCGGGTAACTCTGAACTTTGTATCTTTGCCGAGTTTTCCGAGTTTTACCAACGCCCGCAGCGTGGCCCGGACAGGACCTATGGTTTATTTGGACCTCTCTTCTGAATGATTGGATGTGTGGAGACACTAGGTATGTTTTTTAGTGTATATCTTTCCTTCTGGCCCCACGCATTATCATTTTCATAAGAACAAAGAACAAAGAAATGAAGATCACTGCAGCAGGCCTACTGCCCATGCGAGGCAGGTCCAAGTCTCCTACCCTGGCTTTAGAGCCAATGCTCCCAACCTGTCAGGTCAGTCACATTGACTTAAGGGAGGAAACACGGTGCAACCGACCTGGAAGCACAGCAAGCTAATCAGGTCCAACTTTACACCCACCCACATCCACTCATGTATTTAATATCCCAACCAATTTTAAAGCTACAACAACGTTCTGCCTCTATAACTGTACTCGAGTTTGTTCCACATCATCCACAACTCTATTACCAATCCTCTACTTCCGTGTCCGACTAAACCTTTACAAAAAATTCAATGTATGGTCAAGGCCCTAAAATCTGGAATACCCTACCGAGAACTCTAGAACTGCAACACATTCATCACCTTCAAACTACCATTAGAAAACATCTTAACTCCCTGATAACACCCCGTCAACTAACTACACGAATACCACCTGTGGTTCACACTTACTACTCACACCTTCACATCATTTTTACCAATAAACAGAAATATAATCTCAAATATTAATTTCCTGTACTATGAATGAATTGCTTGTATGGAGTTTTGAGAGAAATGGTTATTTATTAGTGTCCCTCCCTGTACCATTCTCAAACCTGTATTGTGAAACACTTGACTTAGTGTGTATGTATTCTCTCAAATAAAGAGAGTATAGGTAAGACCCTTGTGGGGTGAGCGGGGAAGGGATAGTACCAGGGCTTAACCCAGTAGCTAATATTAATTCTCTGATTTGCGCTTGTAAGACTCGGTCTCTCACCTGCACCATCAGCTTCGCTTGATCAACTACTGTTAATGTCTGGATTCACTTCCTTCACTATACCTTTCAAATTATTCAATTTATTTTTTTTTTGCATCCAGCCAACAGAAAACAGAACCTATCTAAAAGAAAATACGTTAGATTTGACTTTCACAATGATGAACTAAATCAGACTTCTTACCACGAGGTCTATAAACCGGATCATGACCTACTGAGGTGCCAACAAGCATAAAATTTCATGTATAAACAACCTTTGTTTAGTAAATTTAATTTATACAATTCAAAAATTGACTGGACTGAAATAAACAATGAACTAACAAACATTCCCTGGGCAAGTTGTCCTGAACATTCTTACCCCAGAATAATGTATGGAAAAGTTCAAGATAGAAACATACAAGGTCTGTTTAAACTATACCCCGTTAAGTAAACCTTAAAAAAATCAGACACAAAGATAACTGAGAATTTTACAGAGAAAAAAACGTTGCCACATAGCACGGGAAAAAAGAAAACTTGGACCAATAAATTAGGATAGAACATGAACTACAGCACTCGCCAGACAAGCAAAAAAAGAAACAAAAAAAGTGCTTCAGGTAACTGTAAAAATCCATTATTTTTACTCTATTCAGATGAGATTCACACACAAAAGACAAAGAACAGTCAGAATCAGGGTTCAGCAGTCCAGTTGATGTGTGAACCAGATAATTTTCTCACTAACTCTGCCCACCATACAAACATATCTGACAGCAAAAATATCTAGACTTCGGGGGTAAAAAAAAAATAAATAGTATGCTTATGCACGCAGCACTTGCTCCTGATTGCTCACATTCTGTATTTGTAAAGAAATACAAAGTACATTAGCAGTCAGTGTTCCTTTTTGGAAGAGCTTACATTCAGGTAAAATTCCAGAAGAGTGCGGACGTAGCTCCTCTTCACAGAGGAGGCAGTAGAGCAGTGACAAAAAAAAATACAGACCAAGTGCACTGACATCGCACTGTGCAAAAGTCTTTGAAAGGATGCTGAGAAGCCAACTTATTCTCTTATGGAAAAACCTGCCCTACACAACCCAACTCGGCATGAATTTGGAGCAGGCAGATCATGTTTGTTACAATACACCTTGTGCCTTTTTGTTATTTATGTTTGTTACAGCTGTTAGAGCATGACTGATTATAGACTTTGGAAGAAAATTATCAGGCAGGTGAACTCCAGGTACACGGATTTTGCAAAGGTATTTGACAAATGTGACCAAAGAATGACAACACATACAAATTATATCAGTAGGTATAACACGAAAAGTAGTGCAACGGATATTTAAATATCTGACAAACAGAACACAGAGTAGTAAACAAATTAGCCTTAGCAAAGTAAAATAATCAATATCCCAAGACGCGATCCTAGCACCATTATTGCTTCTGGTCCTCATAGCAGCCGCAGCTTTACATAATCCTTCATGTACAATATCAAAGCAAGTATGAAAGTCGCCTCACCAGAAGATACAGTAAAATTGCTATCAAATATTAAGGAAGCTCTCCAATGGGCAATTAAAAAAATAATATTCTGTGGTGGTAAATTTCAGTTGCTTAAATAGGAGAAGAATGAAAAGCTTATAACGAGCACAGAGTACAAAACGCAGGAGGACTAAAGAATAATAATGTTTCATGTGCTATTTACCTAACACATTAAAACAATTACAATAAAGGGCAGAACAATGACAAGATGGACAGGGCGCGTTCTCGCGTGAAGGATACTGCACTTAAGAACATAAGAAAGAAGGAACATTGCAGTAGGACTACTGGCCCATGTAAGGCAGGTCCAAGTCTCCTTCCGGCTTAAGCCAATGCCCCAACCTAGTCAGGAACACGGCATCTAAGCTAGTAGCACAAGCTAGTCAGGTCCAACTCACACCCACCCATGCATTTACCTATTCTATCTTTAAAACTACACAACGTTTTAGCTTCGATGACTGTACTCAGGAGTTTGTTCCACTCATCCACAACTCTGTTACCAAATCAGTGCTTTCCTAAATCTGAATTTTTTCCAACTTAAAGCCATTGCTAAAAGTCTATGCTAGATATTTTTAGCACGCTATTTACATCCCATTTATTTATTCCTGTCTTCCATTTATACACCTCAATCATATCATCCCTAACTCTACACCTTTCTAGAGAGTGCTGATTCAGGGCCCTCAGTCTATCCTCATAGGAAAGATTTCCGATACATGGGATCAACTTTGTCATCCTCCTTTGTACGTTTTCCAGAGCATTTATATCCATTCTGTAATACAGTGACCAAAACTGTGCAGCATAATCTAAATGAGGCTTAACGAAGGATTTATAGAGTTGAACAACCTGAAGACTCCTATTATTGATGTTTCTCGATATGAAACCAAGATTTCTGTTTGCTTTATTGCGAACACTTGTGCACTGTTGTTTTGGTTTTAGATTACTGCTAACCAGAATTCCCAAATCCTTTTCGCAATCCATAATATTAAGGTCTACATTATTTAGTTTATATGTGGCATGGTTATTTACCTGTCTAATGTTTAGAACTTTGCATTTATCTATATTAAACTGCATCTGCCACTTCTCCGACCACTGCATCAGTCCATTCAAATTTTCTTGGAGTGCTCTAATGTCCTCGTCAGAATGAATTCGATGGCTTATTTTGGTGTCATCGGCAAACTTGCTATTGTCGCTATTTATTCCCTCATCTATGTCTTTTATGTAGATTGTGAACATCATGGGGCCCAACACTGACCCCTGTGGAACACCGCTCGTGATGCTTCCCCACTCTGATTTCTCCCCATTTATGCAAACTCTCTGCTACCTATTTGTCAACCATGTCTCTATCCAGGAAAAAATTTCTCCTATTCCGTGTGCCTCAATTTTCCTCAATAGTCTCTGATGTGGGACTCTATCGAAAGCCTTACTTAAGTCCATATACACAATATCTATCATATTCATTACCATGATCTACCTCCTCAAGTACCTTAGTGAAAAAAGTTAATTAAATTCGTAAGGCAGGAACGCCCTTTTGTTAAACCGTGCTGAGATTCGTTGATTAATTTATGCTTTTCAGGATGGCCACGAATTGTCTCGGCAATTATTGATTCCATAAATTTTCCCACTATGGAGGTTAGGCTTGACTCACGAAATCGTAATGACACGATTGCAAACAAACCATAACCACGGGCAGGACTTGAACCCGCGGTCAGAGAGTCTCAAAACTCCAGACCGTCGCGTTAGCACTGGACCAGCTAGCCACAATAAGATTCGTCCACAGTTGGTCACAGTTGTGCGTATGCTAACCTTCCTATGGTGTAGAAATATACCTAGTTGGACGAATCTTATTGTGGCTAGTTGGTCCAGTGGCAAACGCGACGGTCTGGAGTTTTGAGACTCTCTGACCGCGGGTTCAAGTCCTTCCCGTGGTATGGTTTGTTTTGCAATCGTGTCATTACGATTTCGTGAGTCATGTTGACGGCATTGAGGGGACTTGAGCTAGAGTTCGTCACGGCCACGCTAGCTGGAGATTCGTCTGTAAAAACTTGCATTTGTGGTCACAGTTGTGCCTATGCTAACCTTCCTATGGTGTAGAAATATACCTAGTTGGACGAATCTTATTGTGGCTAGCTGGTCTAGTGGCTAACGCGACTGTCTGGAGTTTTGAGACTCTCTGACCGCGGGTTCAAGTCCCGCCCGTGGCATGGTTTGAAGTTAGGCTTATTGGTCTATAGTTCGAAGCTAAGGATCTGTCACCTGCTTTGAAAATAGATATCACATTTGCCATTTTCCACTTATCTGGCACCATGCCAGTTTGTAGTGATATGTTGAAAAGATTAGCCAAAGGTTTGCTAAGCTCCTCTTTACTTTCCTTTAGAACCCTTGCATACAGTTCATCAGGGCCTGGGGATTTGTTAGGTTTTAATTTATTTGTCTAAGGACCATGTCACTTGTGACCCTAATCGTGCATAGTATACTATCATCCTGTTCTATGTTGCAACCCCTGAATGGGTTACAATGATTATTATGTATATATAATGTATATTACCTTTTCTTTTAATTTTATATTGCTTATATTTGCCGCTAATGATAAATAGTAAATGTATGATTTTATATTATTATTTGACTGTTATTGTTATTTAGCTTATGTGTTAGGATTGTACTTAAATATGTGCCTCAGTTAGCTTGATTCTCACCCAGGATGTTGGTGAGGTGGAACGCAGAGGTGCGGCTGGTGCCCTCTGGTGTCGGTATTGAGAAGTTTTGTTTATCATGATGGCGGAACGCAGGAAAAGAGTCAAAACACTGTCTGGTTGGAATTGTTGTGAAAGGTGCAATATACTGGACAACGCTGGAGTCATTCTGCACTTTGTGATAAGATGATACATTTGGAATCCAGTGAGGATTTATATGGATTTCTCTGAACGGCAACGGCAAGATATTTTGTGAAATTTGTGGTCGTCGGCTGCGTATGTGAGTGTTGGGGATTGCCTTCAAGAAAAAGGATAGTTATAAATGCTAGTCTGGTGAGTGCGCTAGCGAGAGTACGACAAGTTATACGTGGGTTCGTCTATGTAATTTCCTCTTCGAGGCAGACGAGGTGGAATCGTAGGACTTTTGTACGCTATGGCAACGTACAAGCTGTCCAAATTGGGCGTTGGATCCCAGGGTTTTTTTGTGGTATGCTTGCAGGTTCCTTTTCTATGAAAAATAAATTGTGGACATCAAATCACTCGTTTTGTTATGTTTGGAAGATTTCAGACGCAGGTCTACGTAATCTACCCCGGGCCAGGTTCGGACGTGGGAAGACCCTGTGTTGGTGCAACGGGTCATTTGGCGGGTCTTCAGTGAGCACCGGACGAGGGAGAAAACAACGGTCGCTCGGACCTGACTGACCTCATGCATCCAAAGATACGATGGAGGAGGCTGAGCTGGGCCATCAGAACGCCCACAATGGTGGACGACGTGCTGCATGATTTTACCAGCGGATGTAATGTGGAGTGAAGCAGTGGCATGCTGCAGAGGGGATCGTCTCGACGATACCACCAGCGTTCGGTGATCGAGGCGGATTGGAGGTGCCGTGGACATTGCGTCACATCCAGTGTGGAAGAGAGGCACATACGCCATTGATACTGCCTCGTTTTGAAAAGACATACAGAGGATCCTCGATTAGCCGGCGACAGAGGGTTTTTCCGCCCCTACTTTTAGCGGTGTAGCATCGTGGGTAGACCATGGTCTGCGGGACGTGTGGGCGGTGAAGTTAGGGTACGACTTTTTTACGTCTGTTGTGGTGACGGATGTCGAGATACATAGACGACTGCGAGGGGCCTATGGACTATGACGGGAGTGTCACGGAAGAGGCGATTACACACGTGGAGGACGAGTCTTAACAACCGGGTAAAGGTCTGGTAAAATGGTGTGGGTGACCTACGGCAGCCCAGGCGTTAGGGGACCCACCTTAGAGAAGTTGGTGGTGAGTGTGGGGGAAAATCTGGCAGGTGCAGCAGTGGCCAAGTCCAAGTCAGGTATAAAGGTGTGGGAAAAACGAAATGAGAAATCATATCCAGAGGTTCAAGTGTATAACAATGATTGTCAATGTCCTCAAGAGCAGAGTCAATCAAGAGACGTTGGGAAGAGGTATTAAATTCTTCTCTCAGTCGTATGAATGTTGACGTTTTTTATACAGGAACACAATTTTCGGTGTGGTTAGTGAATTAACCAAACGTCTGCAAGGGTATAAGTGCTTGCGGGAAAATTCGGTTAATCTCAAAGGTGGGGTTGTGTAGGCATAAGGGAGACCAGCCTGTTTAAGCTTTTCAGCAATGGGATTGGGGGCGGAGGAGGGCCGGGTTGTGCATGTGTGGGTTTGTGGGGGAACATTCGGGTGGGTTTTGGGACAGTTATATATGCCAGCGGACAACAAATCGACGAGTAAAAAGAGGATTTTGTACGCGATGTTTTGGTTTATTTTTCAGAAGTCTACCCTTTGTTTCTGTTGTGGCGGTGATTGGAATTGTGTTCGGGGAAAAAAGACGTCGAAGCAGCGTGGTGGGGGGTGTAATTTAAGGGTTCTTACGTGAGGTTTTGGGCAAGCGATTGCGTTGTAGTGGTTGTTGTGGGTAAGCGACGGTGGAATGTGGAACATAGTTTTGATAGAATGAAGGGGTTACGCTTGGCGGCTGGGACATGGTTTATATCACCAACTTAATCCGTGGTGGCAAGCGGTCGTTTGTCGTTGATCTGGTTTATAAGATCACCGTGGTGTTTCTGGTACACTCGAGTGGGTGAGGGCGCGTTATCGTGTATCTTACTAGTTATTGGAAATTAAATGTAGCTTGTTGCAAGGACGTCGATATGCTGTGGAAGCTTTCAGGTTTGGTGGGTGACTTCGGGATAACGTGGAATGGGATAGAGGATGTATGTAGAGTGGTGGCATTCAAAGGCGAAACATCAATACAGAGGTTTAATTGACGGTTTAGGGAAGGAGGTGGCGTTGTTATAGATATGGGAAGCAAAAATATTTAGAGGGTCAGCTGAGGATTGTTATGGGTACAGGCGGAGGTATGACCTAGCGAAATAGAGAGTCTACATAGTCAATTACGGGAAATTCACGAATGATTAATTTCAGGCTTTGAGGGTGCAGTCTGGGATTGAGGAGGTGCTTTGGGGGGATAAACCCTCAGTTGGGGTTCTGCGTAGTTTCAGAATTGCGTCGCTATGGCGACACAGTTTTGTCAGTAGTGGTCGGTGATGTACTTGGGTGGTTATCTTAAAGGACAAAGGCTAGTTACTACTGAGAGCATTGGGACCTATGCAGACCAATGGTTTGAGAAGAAATGGAAACGGTAGTGAGGGGAATCGAGAGGCAAGGGAAGCCTTTTCTGGTGCATAGTGGCAATTTTGAGACGATGTGGTTCGAGAGGACATGGAGGAATTGTATATCGGAGGAGGAGGTTTCCAAGGCTGTCGGACAGGCACTGAGGAATTCACCTGGTTGGGATGGGATTACCATGTGATTTTTATGTAGTTCATTGGGAACTGTTTTAAAACACATGTTGGTTCGACTTTACAATTCATGGATAATAGGAAGGTTAGCAGGGGCGGTGAAGCGGGGTTGGGTGTTGTCTGTATTGTACCAAAGGTCGAGGTCTGTGAATCTTTGGAGGCATATAGGGCATACAATATTGATGGGGGCGGATTAGAAGATTTTGCGCGTATTTGGCAAACGGATGAATACGAGTTTTGGACAAGGTAATTTGGGAGGGCAATCAAATGGGATTCATGGCCGATCTAAGAGAGTTGGTCATTCCGACGCCTCAAAGTTTCGTGTAAAGATTGTAGTGGACGGCGGAGTCGTAGGATTGGATTGGGAAAAGGCTTTTGACAATGTGGACTAGGGAAACCATATTGCTGATTTTATTGAAGCTGGTTTCGGGGAAGAAAATAGTAGCGTGGGTAAGTAGGTTATATAAGGAAGAAAGGAGGCCACAGGTACGAGTCACAGGTTAATGGGAGGGTGGGGTCCGCGATAGATGGGCGTGGGGGCGGGCTGCGGCAGGGAGTGTCCCCTCTCGCAGCTTTAGGTTGCCTGTTTTGCAGACCCCTTTTATAGATTGGTAATGGGTGGGTGGGAGGGGGAAGGTTGTGCACAGGAAGAGCAAGAAGCAGTAGATATTTTAGGTGTGTGGACGATACCACATTCTTGGTGCATAGTAGAAATGGTTTATCGTTCATACATATGGTTATAAGGTATTTTAGCGATGCGTCTTCCATGCGCATTATCATAGTGAAAAATCCAAAAACTTTTGGAGGTGGGGTCTGGGTGGCGGGACGTTAGGTCGGAGTCTGGGTGGAGAACCGTTGAGCGGTTTAAATAAAAGATATGTGGTGTGCATTTTTGCAATTGACGAACAGGCAGCGCGTGCATTTAATTCATCATTGTTGTTACAGTGCAATTCGTAGGATGGCGGGATGGAGGACCATGTGATTAACATTACACCTAAGAGTAATAGTTCGTCAACGTACTGCGTGTATAGTAAATTATGGTTTGTTTCAGCGGTTCATAATCCATTGATTGACGGCGATGTGTTGCGGTTACAGAGGAAGGCTTTGGATTTCATATGGGAGTTACCGTAGGCAGTGGTTAGGAAAGACAATTAGTTAGACGCTATTGTAACTCGGGGAGTTGGGGCTAATACCATACACAGTCGACTAATGGGCATATTTGTATGGACAGTATACCTAACAAGGGGTGGGGTCCAGGGGAGTGAGAGTTGAATGCAGTGATTGAGGGAGAGGTTCGACGATGGTGGGTGGGGAAGTCCTCACAAGGTGCGAAGCAATGTTACGGCACTTATTGATGGTTGGCAAAACCTGTGAGACGTTATAGGCAGGGTAAACTAGTTATTATAGGTATAAAATTCGGCGGAAGTATCGGGCTGATGAGGTTTTCCAAGGATATTAATTGGTATAAGACTAGATGGCAGGGGTTCAAGAAATTGCGCTTACAACCACGGGGTTAGGTAATCTGGTTACCGATTCCTCCTCGGAGATTTTGGCGTCAAGCATCCAATTGTACTTTATGGGAATGACCCCCCAGATCAGGACCTGTGCGTGGTGTGGGTGCGGAAAACGGCGTTCATTGTCATATACTTTTTGATACAGTTTACATAAGGTTTAGGGCATTGGTTCAAGGGGTTCTCCGTAAGTGGAGGGGGGGGTTTGTCGATGCTTAGTGTTTTGAGTCATTGAAATGGGGAGATTGCTCGGAATGCTGTACGACGTTCTGTGTCCATATTTGGTACTTGATATTTATATGTTGTCACGGGGTATGCGGGGGCAGGCTTTAGGGGTGCGATGAGTAGTCAAGGCGGCTGATGTGTCATGATTATAGGACGAAATGTAGGGAATAGAGTGGTATATGGGCATGTGGTGAGGGAGCTTTTTCGTTGGGGTATCAGGAATCTAACGATGGAAAAGTTACAGGAGTAATGAGGTGGGCGGTACGGTATGATTCGCCTGGTGGGGCATTGGGGTTTGGTCTCCGGGGGGGGAGAGAAGAGAGAAGGAGTTAGTTTTTTTTATTGGGGCGTCTCTGGACTGTATGTTTTATTTGGTGTGTATTGGTGAAATCTTGGGTGTAATGGAGGTGAAGGAGGGGACCTTGTGTGGTCGGGGTTTAGTGTCTTTCTGGCATGAATGAGTATCATAGTTGAGAAAGGGGGGGGGGGAGTGGTATACTCAGAACCTTGGTATGGTTTTCCTTATGACTGAGTCATGTTGAACCAATAAGTCACAACAGAGGCTACGCCGTGTTTAAATGTTTTTATCACAAAATTTTCTAATTGGCCAGGTTGGTGTTAGTTGCATATAGTGTGTATTGTTTGGAGTTTTGTAATGCAATTGTTTTTGCGATTGTATTATGTGTGACACATGTTAGTACTGGGTTTTACTAAAGTACATAAGAGTCTCATCATGTATGTTATTGCGACTGCGATGTCGTAAAGTGTGTGCTGGAAGAATTTGTGTTTTAATTATTGGTAGAGAAGTTTACGTGGGTAGTAGTCTTAATAATGGTTGTTTCAAAAAACACACTTCTTTCTATTTTGTGCTATATTTATTTATGATGCGGTCTTCTTGAGTGGTCCATTATTGTGCCAAGTATGTATATTACATGCCTTCGATATCCTTACTGATGATATTGGACTATTCCACTTTTGTTTACAGGATGGATCGGTTTGTAAGCACTTTTGGTAGTAGGGATATAAATTTTGGGGTGGGGTGAAGTGGGTTTCTGCGGGGGGGGGGGGGGGGGTGTTGATTGGTTGACTGCTTTAGGATAACTATGTAAAAAGTTTCTGTGTTCTTACGTCAGTTGTCATTTCTTTTGTTTATGCCATGGCATTATTGTAAGCAGTACGATTATTTACAGTGTATTATGCAGTAGACACAGATTTTTACATATCGTGGATATTTTTTTTGTGTGTAACCCGGGTATAGCTTGTTTTTGCAGGGGTAGCTCCATTATGTTTTGTGATATTATTACGTCTTGGTCTGTATCCTAGGAATTTGGGAAGGGGTTTGGCTTTTACACAGAACACTGATGTGTGTATGTATTATTGTTTATTGGATTAGGCAGTCCTGTAACGCGTTCTCATTTTTTTTATATTTGTTTGTATGGATTTTCTTAATTAAAATTTAAAAAAAGTTTCGTCTTGATTGTCAAACTTAATGTAATTATCGCTCTGTCCGATCGTTATTTACTGCCGGCTTCTGTGCTGTGCTGCCCACCAGATGATATCACGTAGATCGAGGGGGGGGTTTGTCCTCACCTTCATGAAGTAGTCAGTCTGCTTGTAGGACTTCGCTTGTGGTTGGACTGATTGTCTGTTTCATTTTTCTTGTTAGTTCTGTAGAACTTTGTTCACAGAACATTGTATAGACTTTGTGATGTTCGGTCGTTGACTGAGGTTGTGTGTCGCTTAGACACTCTGTAATCTCAGTCCTTAGCTATCAGCTTATGACCTAATTTTTGTACTGGTTTCTGTGCATTGTCACAGTCGGGTTTTCCTATGCTGAACGTAGATTCAGTATTATGGGGAGTTTTGTAACTTTTGTGGAGGATTGCAGATGGTCCCTTACTTCGTGTCGTTATATTATGTTCCAGTTCCTGATTTGTTTGTCGCAGTCGCTTGATATTGCATTTGCTATTGGGATTAGCATTCTTTGTTGTTTCAAGCAGACTGTTCGGGTTGCAGCTCGGTCAAAGAGTTAGTTTATTTGAGGACTTTGGTCAGTCACTTGTTTAAGTCTTATTCGAGTCTTGAGACATTGTAACCTACCTTAAGAGCACTTACACGAATTACACTCACTTGTACATATTTGTAATTTCCTATTAACTGTTATTGTACCTGACGGTACTTGCGAATTATAAATGTGATATGTGCTTTCAGCACAATAATATTGAACACCGAGATTGATTTATTTTGATTGCTGTAATTATTTAATTTGATAATATCCTCTAGTCATCTTACTGCCTTAATATAATTTATTAAATTTTAATTTCTCTAGGTTAGTAGATACCAGTTGTAAGCCTGAAGCACTATTGATACCATACTGAATTTTAATGGATAATTGGAACCAAGGATACTGACTACTTGTTTATTATCGATAACCCAGTAACAGGCTGGTTCGCTAGTGGGGCAGTCCTTACTAGTATTCTCTGGAGATCTCTAGCTTTTAGATCGGCGTTTTTTGTTACAAAGGGGGGCTGTCCGGGGGAGGCTCGTGTATCCTAAGGTGTTGGTGAAATTGTCTGTTTGACATACTAGTGATTATTATTGGTTCAAACCACTTTGAGTACTTCCTAATCTGAAGACTTTGAGTTTGAGTCTTGATACAACATTACCAGGTGGATCGTATGTACATGAATGAGTCTCTGATCAAGGTGATGGAATTACTGTTATGAGTTATAACTCTATAGACAACCAACACTAAAATTCCTATTTAGGATTATAGTTCCCCATAATCACTCTTCGTTGTACATTTATTTTCGTGATGTATGCCAAAGTGAAAACAGTTAATTGATACTATGACTGTCTGAGTTAAGTACATTAAAAACTTCAGACTTGTTGGCAAGTAGCCAAGTATCTCGGTTGTGACGTATAACAGGAATTAAACCGCAGATGAAATAACTGTCAGGAGTATTAATTAAAGATAATTGTTTCATGCTCATACAGAGATGTTCTGATTATGATTGCAGATTCACGAAAGTCTAGTGTCACAATTGGGATGTATGACTCTATTTGAAGTTGAAGAAAGAGCAACTAGAGCAGAAGTGAGCTAGTGTATGAGCTAGTGTAGCTCAGTTCTCGCTCGGCCTCCTTCCTTCACTGACACTATAGTACAGGAGTCTAGCTGGGGTAGTATGACACGCCTAATACTAGTACAGTGTATGTTTCACTCTGTAATCTACTTATCCTAGTCCAGATCTAGACACTCTAGAGACGGGCCTGAAGAGGTGTCCTGACCTTTCGACCGTCCCAGACCACGTTAATTTCCCTACTCCTCCTTTACCCTCTGGTCATATCTCTCAGAACAGTTTGAGAGTTTGGAACGCCTCCTTATGTTGCAGAATGCACAATTAGAGGCACAGAGGAGATTGAACGAAGAAGATTTTCAAAGTGAAAATGTTCGTTGGAAGGACAAAACAGGACTGATAGATCACATGACACATTTAATGTTGCAGAAAGCTGCAATCATGGTTCCTAAGTTTTTTTGATAGTGACTTAGACACTATTTATGATTGTTTGCGAACCAAGGCTCGTGCTAGGAACTGGCCACGTAAGCCCTGGGCACATGCTTCATACTGCTTTGACAGGGGATAGAGCTCTAACTTGTACGTGCTGCTTTACCTATTTGCCTAAGTAAATTAGTTATGACGCTGTCAAACAAACTATCTAGAGACATATAACTTGTTCCTGTAAGTTATCAAAGAGCATTAGTACGTTACAACGACGACAAGATCAAATATTGTGTAGTGTTGCTCAGTGAGAAAAATGTTGCTTTGAGAGATGGTTTAGAGCTGCTATAGTTTACAACTAGAGGATTCGCTGCCCTCTGACCAGGGGAGTGAGGTTGATGTCTCGGCACCCCTCGCTGTTTCAGGGCGAGCTACCTTAGTTCAGCAACAACCATTGAGTAGTGAGGACGTGCCGCTGCTCATTGGGATTATCAACATGGCGGAACATTACAGTACGGAGTGTGAATCACTTTCTGAATAGAGTGGTTCGTGGTACGTTAAGTGGAGATACGATGACGTCCTTTCCCTAACATCAATCAGAGGATACATATGGTATTCCCAAAGAGGAATTGTAGGCGTCAGCCTTAATGGTTTAAAACGAATCTTTGTGTCGATAATTTCTACGAGTCGATTTCTACTCAAGATTGTCGAGCTTTACTCAGGAACAACGATGAGTGTGAATTCACGAGGATGTTGTGTTACATGACGTACTCTATGTACTTCACATGGGGTGAAGGTACGGAATGGTTACCCTACGAGGCTACGGCTTATGGCCTGCAGGAGTTTTTTTTCGAATGTTATGGGACAGTGCATTCTGCAACATAGGGGTTGTGAGGGATGGTCCATTTGAAGGAATGCCGGTAATGGTTCATTACACCCTTTAAAAGGACTTTAACAAGGGCCTTATTCCATCCTATGTTTCACGATGATCGGTTGTAGATCCACAGGTTTATGTTGTTACTATGCTGGGCAACGGAAAAACAGGTCGTCTATGTAGCTCTTATGAGCCACATGGCAGGCCCTGTGTCCTAGGAGGCGGCTCTCTCGAAATTCTCGACATCCAATTGTGATTCAAACAGTCGTGTAATTGGTTTGCCTGGCTCTGAGCCTCGGGAGGCACGGAGGGAATAGGAATGACCTCTGGAGCGATAAGGGTCGACCGGGAGGTGGCGGTGGGGGTGGCGGAGACAATGTCACTCTCCCAGGGCGTCCGGGGGATGGTAGTTGAAGGTGACATATGACGGTGATTTAGTCCAGGAAGCTTTCAACCCACGATGGGTTTTAGCTGATGTGATCAAGGATTTTTTTTGTCGAGGAGGAACCCTGTGCAATAGGTGTCAGCAGTTCATGTGAAGTGGAACTTTGGAGGGATCAACAAAATTGTTGAGGAAGACTTGAGTAAGATTGGCAGGAGCATGTGGTGGCCGTGGAGGTTACACCAGCGTGATTTGTATGAGGGTGATAGTGTGTCAAGTGTGAGTTATCGGTAACGAACTGCGGATCAGAGATAGTTGAGGTCATTACCCGGCGGCAGAGGCGGGGATGATGTCTTGGGCCGCGGTTGTGGAGCCCGAGGACATAGTGGTAGAAGTGTGCCTGAGTTGCAATTGGAAAGGGAGGGGGGAGGGACTGCCACAGGGAAAACTCGAGTGGCAAAGGAACACGTAATACTGAAAAGTGCAGGGGGTAAATCCCAGAGGCATAGGGAGAAAAGCCGCCCCTTCTGTAATTTTCAGATGTGTCACGCTTAATGTTTATGGACTTAGACTGAGCTATCAAGAAAGTTCTGGTTGGAGTGGTTTTTAAGGCGGTTTGATATTGACATATGCTTTTTGCAAGAGGAATAATCACAGGGCTGGTAGTGTGGTTAGGGTGAAAAAGATATCGGATGTATGTAACCAGTGGTTGCAATTGAAAGGTGCGAGGTAGCAGTTGCGGTGTAAAGGTGACCAGCCCTTGCGTTGTCATCGGTTGGGAAGGAGGGGGGGGTGGAGATCGTGAGCGGGTGGTATGGCGTCTGGGGTGAGAGTTCGAGTTAGTTAGTGGGAGTTTACATGCCAGCACACTAGAATATCAGGGTAAAAGTAGATTTTCGTCAGAGATGGTATTGCTGTATCACTTGGAGGTTTGCCTGCTATAACAGTATTAGGAGTTGATTGGAATTGTGTGATCAGGAGTGGTGATGTCGATCCGAGAGGGGGCGGGTTGTGTGTGAGTGTGCTCGAGGGATGTATTGCGAGATATTGTGGTTGTTGATGTGGTGGGTCGAGGGGGGGTACCTTGTGGAGACTTTACGTTCGTCAGTAGGGGTTATGAGCCGATTAGCATAAAACAAGAATGTCTGTTAAGCTGTGGTATAGATGTTGTGAGGGTGCAAACCTTCATGTGGGTTTTCTGATCACAGAGCGGTATAGCAGATTGATGTGGGATGGAGTGGTGCGTATTTATTCTGGTACTGGAAATTAATGTAAGGCTTCTTAAGGTGGAGGGGAGGGCCTTTTTTCAGTGATTGGTGGTTGCCTTTTTGGGAGGCTTGGAACAGGAGATGATCTGTTAGATTGGTGGGAAATGCAGGTTAACCTGGAATAGCAATTTTTTTTGAAGGCTAGGGGGACGGAGGAGGCGACGGTGGCGTTTTGGGTTGCAAATTATCTGAGGGACAGTTGCAAGATTGTTTCTGTATGGGGCGAGGTGGTCAGCGAGGGATGATATGGACAGGGACTGCGGAGTAGAATAGCTGAATACACAATGATAGGTTTGATGCAATTAGGGTTAGGGCGGGTTAGTGGATGTTTTGTGGGGTGATAACCGTCTGGGTATGTTTTACGTAAATTTGGGACGACAGAGTGTAACCACCATTTCTTACAAATTGGAGACATAGCCCTGGGGTGGGAGGGTATCCAGGGGTCGCGTATATCCATACGGAAAGTATGAGGTCTCTTTGTGATAGTTGGTTTAGTGAGAAATGGAGTTGGTGGGAGGGGAGGCGGGTTCTGGGAGGGTATTTTGAAGGGGGGTTCCATAGCGTTGGAGTAATAGTGAGCAGGGATAGAGTGGGTTTGGAGGTTGGATATAAGTTGAGGTTGCAGGGTGGAAGAGGCAGAGTTTTCGGGATGACAGTACGGGGAAACACAGGGTAATAGACGGTTTTATACCAAAGATTTTTATTGAGCCATTGGGGGTGTATTAGGCAGTTGTTTTGCCTTAGGCTATTGGACATATGTTAACTAGTGGGAAGTTGGGCATTATCGCAAAGTTACGGGTGTCATAGTTTTTGGTGCCAAAGAAGCGGGGGGGGTAGAGTAGGGAGTTGGAGGTGCTTATCGTGCAATATCTTTGATGTGCGCTGATTACAAGGTTTTTGCGAAATTTTGGGTAATAGGACTGAAAGGAAGGTCATGGGGTCGGTGATCATGGGGGACAGTTGGGATCCCGGGGAGGAGTATGCGGGTAGTAGGTTCTTGGTGTATTCGGGGATTTCCTTGAGGGCGGTAGTATTAAGGGAGGTTTATTCTAGGTCTGGATTGGACGTGAAGCTTATTGATTATGTGGACAGGGAATTTTTGATTGAGAGTATGGTGAGATAGAGAATGGGTTTTGGATGGGAGGGTGTTGGATGGGGTGAGGACTTTGTATGAGGAATGCATCAATGAGGAGTACAGGTAATGGGCCTCTCCCGCGTCGGGCTAGATTTCAGTAGCATGGGAAGGGGTTTAAGCAGGGGTGTCCACTCTCCCAAAATACTCTTTAGCATGTATGCAGAATCCTTTCTATGTCTGGTTGATGGTGGGATGGGGCAAGGTTGGGGGAGATGGAGGATATTAGTGATTGGAATATGCATGCGAGAGGAGGTGAGAGAGCAGTAAGTGATATACCCTGTTTTATTAATGAGATTGAAGATTTACGAAAAGTCGCACGGCACCTCACGAGAGAGTGCCCCGACGAGCCTGAGCGCGCTCTGGGAATGCTACTGGGATATGATCCCCCGTTATTAACGCCCCCCAGCGAAACCACCCACGCCGCTATTGTTCTCGTGAGCCTCTCATCTTTCGTTCTCCTCTCCTCTTCCTCTCTTCTCTCTCTCTCGCTCTTCTCGCTCTTCTCTCTCTCTCTCTCACTCTCTCTTAGGGGCTTGGGTAGGAGGGTCCTTGGGGGAGGAGTTTGGTTGGATATCTGTAGATAAGGCTAAAGATTTGTGGGATTGGATTTTGTTTTTGGCAGATGCAAGGAGAGCCAGAGGGTTAATTCAGAAATGGTAATGGACAGAGCTTTGAGTAGGCTGTGGAGTCTAAGGGCCGGGGGATGTAACCTTGCATCAAAGGGTTTGTGGTGGTAAATACGCTGGATTTATAGCTAAGGATGTGGGGAGTGGCGGAAATTTACCCATTACAAAGTCAGGATATTATGGAAATGCAAAGAAGGGTCTTAAGGTTATGTGTGGGTCTATGGGAGGGCACTTGGTTGGCATAGATGGTAGTAATGACTGCGGTAAGGCAGGGAGGACTGGGCATTGCTACGCATTAGGGTCGAGGGTGAAGGCGCTATGATGTGAAAGAGAGGTATATTGGGCAGAGGGGGGAAAGGGGTCTTCGGGTGGGGGAGGTGATGGGGGGATATCCGCCAATTGGTGGGGTGGCAGGGAATTAGTTGGAGTGTGAAGATATGTTGCGGTTTATGTTTTAAAGGTTCGAATGTTAAAAAACTCAAGGTAAAACGGTTAGGGGTGGTGGGTCGTGTCAGGAATTAATGCAGAGGGATGGCCAGTGTATCCCACATATGTTGGAGGAGTTGATATGGGTGGAATTTAGTTAAATTAAGAATTACGGCAAGAGCGGAGGAATTGAGTATATAGATTTCTTATGGGGACGTTAGCATCGAAAGAGGTGCTATGACGAATGGTTTTTGTTTGAGAGAGAGAGGCCGTCATGCGCTTTTTGTGAGGATGTTGAAACGCTTTCATGTAGTTATTATTTTGTTCTGCATTGGGTGGTCAGATTGTGGTTGAAAAGGGTTTTATTTTTAATTGGGGGGGGGAAAGATATCACCCTTAGGGCCTTTAATGTTAGATATGGGAAGGGGTACCCAAAGAGGTGGGAAGGGCTTATTAGATAGGTAATAGTTGGGATTATTGTATGTTTCTTGGGGGATGAGGGACGGTGGGGGGAACCATTAGGATAAAATGCGTTGCGGCGGTTTTTATAGGACAGCATGTAGGAACAAACAATTATATGGGGGATGGTGGGTAATTTGCTTTCGGAGGGATTATCGTGGACTTTACTGTTGTACGTTTACTCCGTTTGGAGTATGGGATGAGAGGCAAGGGGTTGGTATCTTCAGTGGGGCTACCTCTTGTGTGATTGGAAGCCTGCGTGAGGTATGGTTGATTGGTTTGCATGGTGGTTGTTGTGGGTAAAATTTTTATGTTGGAAGCGTGGGGGCTCAGGGCCGGTATGTAGTCCTTATGAATTTTTGCTAAAATCACAGATGTCAAAAGTTGTATGTGATTTTCGTTCTTTTTCATTATTGTTATATGAATCTTTTATATAGGAGGTTTTATATTTAGATGTATACATGTGAGGTATGTCTTATATGTTTTTAAATTGAAGATTGATTTAGCCTTGGTCATACTACCATTTTTTTTATTGTATTGAAATATGTTAATATGCACTATGTATGAAATATATAAGTATTGATGGGGTTATATTTACCCATATTTTGTATGGAAGGTCCTTATTATATCTGAGTGTTAATCAGTAAACATTAACTTTGTGTATGTGTTGGGTGTTTGTGCGGAAACCAATGTCTTTGGTATAGTTCTACTCATAGATTGTAATATTTTGTTTATGTGATGGCAAGTCATTTAGCGATTTTATTTGTATGTATGATTTAGTTTGTTCTTATGAATAAGTGCACACTACACGTAGGTGTATATGCATGCGTTATATGTATATATTATGATTGCGGGACTCTTTCCTACATGTCTTATATGACCCTGACTGTTTTTGTTTGGAGGTCTGCTGGGGTTGGGTTTATTTTAGTAGGAAATTGTTTTCAATGACATTCATTAGGGAAATTAATGTATGTTATTTAGAATGGGGTCTGTACATTACGGGGGGGGGGTTGATGTGTCAGCTGTGTCGGGCACTGACAATGATGTGTATTGTAAAGGGGGTTTGAAGATTATGTGGATTAATAATATTATAAATAACAAAGAGGAGAAAATAATGCAGATTGTAGGTTTGGGTTTTCCTTGGTTATAATAATAATGATGAATATTGTTATGTTATCTTGTGTTATCTTACTTAAATAGTTATATTGGATGGTAATGTTTATGGGATGAGGGACAGGTTGTGGTCAACACAACGTTCAATCGGGGGGGGGGGGGGGGGTTTTTTCTTGCGTGCTCATTTAGACATGAGATTATAATTTTGAGTAAGAACTGATACTGTTTCTTTTATCTATTAATGTAATTGTGTTTGTTTTAAATAAAAATATAAAAAAAAAAAAAAAAAGTTTACCAAACTACGACAGTGCTAGTTCAGTTGTTACTACACGGAAAAGTGTTTAACAACTGTATGCATGCTGGTCATACAAGAATATATGATCGATCATTTAACTTACCTCGGATATTTCTGGTAACTGCTTGCATCATTAGCAGACAATGACGAAATTTATCACAATTGTACGTACTAAAACACTCAGAAACAAGGTAATAAAAAATTGTCCTAGAAGTTGGCAACCTAATCAGCTGCTCACTTGCCGGCCTCCTGATGTACCTGTTTACTGAAATTCTAGTTACCTTTACCAGGAAAGCTCACAATCCTGAATCTGTCTCTGTGGCTAGACAGAAATCTGTTATAAGAGAACCGATGAAAGTTAAATGTACCTATTGGAACAGGAAAGGACATATAGAGAGTATTGCTATAAGTTAGAAAGGTAGGAAACAGTCGTGGGGGTGGGCCCCCATAAAGTGTATCCTTTTTCGAGCAACAAAGACACCAAAGCAAAGCAATCCCTCTGCCCTATGTTTTAGAAAAATTTTTCTCAGGATAGATGACTAGCGCAAAAAGTGTATTGAAAAAAAGATTCGTTCAGCGAGGGTCCTTACTTTTAAGGGTAGAATGGGATTTGACGAATAAATCTAAGAGATAGTTGCTTTCAGAGACACTGGCAGTTATCTCACTTTATTAAGAAAAGATGTACTCCCCATAAGACGATCCGTTGAAAGAAGATGTTTTTTTAGAACCCTTGGGAGGGGTGTTAAAAATGCCTTGCCAAAGTTTTTTTGAAACAAGTATTATAGGGTTTAATTTCAGGGGGTATATCCAGTGGTGTATTTCCCTCAGGTCAGGGGAAATTGTTGATGGGGAACGATATCCTTCTGCGGTTATTAAAAAACCCACTGTGTTTGATAAAAACACTGATGATAATTTTTTTTTTATTTTTTTAAAAACACAATACACTTTTAATGTTGCTATACATACGTCACTAAACTAGACATTTTATCCCATTAAATATGAACAAAACAGTCCCTTTCCCTTCCCTCATAACTTATCATAAAAAAAACATGTTCAATTTAAACTGTTTGAACCCCCCAAAAAAATGCAAATTTTACATGAGACTACACGGGCCCCCTTCCTGACAAAGGTGGGTTTATTAAATTCATAGATACATCCGTTTCTTACCACAAAAGGCTTATAATCCAAAAGAATGTCAACGTATTTACTTGACATGAAAGTTTTTATAAAAAAACTTTATATAACCCCACCCCCTCCCCCCTCTTTTTCTTACAAAAATAAAGGATGTATAAGTGATCAAAAAATAAAAAGATACTGGATATTAAAAAAATTCCATCCACACAACCCCGCGTAAATAACACTATGCTGATGGTATATTTCCACCAGTTACACATCCAACAACTGACTACCAAACCCCTACTTAATTATAAAACCAGGCCCACAAAAATATTTTCATGCCCTTTTTTAGGGAAAAAAGCCTAAAGTGCCAAACAACAAGGTTATGCCTTACCTCATTAAACCCCTTTAATGAGAAATTTCAGAAGTTGGTGGATAAACTACAAAAAAAAAAAAAAATATAAAAGTACATAGGGAAACTCCCGGTAATACACCACACCTGTATAAGTGGGGAAAAATAAAACCCACAATATTTAACAACAAATTTATAAAACTCAACCAAGAAATTCGAAATGTCAGACATCATTGTATAACTGGATTTTACACGTGAATATTTGAGAATCACTAAATTCTCCCTCAACTTTTGAACGACCTTTAATATTTAATAAAACCAGACTAGAATTATCATTTTGAAAAAAAAATTTTAAGGTTCTCCCCACACAAGGACGGGGCAAAAAACATTGAATACCCAAAAGGTACACCCCCCACCACTTAACCAAAACCTAGCTCAAAATCAAACTTGTTAATGACTGGACACAAAATCCAATTCCCTATCTAAAAAGCAAAATTTAAAATCCTTGAATAGTCATATTCTTTACATAAAGTGTGCAAAAAAATTCAATCCTTTTTCTAAGGAAGGATGTTATTAAATCCCTGTTTATTATTTTATCTTTAAAGAAAAGCTAAGCCACAAGGCCTATAAGGAAAGTATTGCAGCTACATGTTTAAAATCAAAATCAGCATATCCTATTAACGTACTCTTTGACTACGTTTTTCCCTTGCTTTACTTTAAAAATTTTGAAAACCCTTTTGTTAATAGGTTACTAGTATTCACTGGCAGTTCATTTTTGCACATGTTCAGTAGTTGTCTAAAAAAAAAAAACCAAAAACACCCGCGTAAGCCCCTACTCGACAGTGAGTGCAATAATAACCCAAAAACCAAAATATGAAAATGCAAGAGTTCCGGGTTTGACTGTATTACAAGGTACTGATCGCCAATACCAAATATCTTGCGGGGAATAACATTTCTTTAAAGTTGCTTAAATGCTACCCTTCATCACCTTCCAAGCTAGCATAACCTTACACCCCCCCCTTTCAAAAAAAAGGGACCCCTTCCCCCGCCCCCCCCCCGTTCCCTGAGAAGTTGGCAACAGTAAAATTACGATAACCTTCGAAAAAAATTTATTCCCATCTCCCCCATTATTAACCTTTCCTACACCTTGTCCTAAAAACCTCGGCTACGCTTTTTTCCCCAATGCCCTGAAATCTCCTTTATACCTCAAGAAAAAGCAAAAAATTGCCAAACTACATCGGCCCTGCCCACTTGTTGCTACCCCACTAAATCCATCGCAAAAATCTAAGAAAAGCCAATCCCCCCCCCCCAAAGCCTAATAACCCCCCCATCCGCTCCACCACGCCCAAGATGAAAAAATGTCTACATGATATGAGTTTTCCTCCTCCCCCCCGAATAAAAAATGTTGCCTCTCTTCCCAAACCCTCTTATGCAACATGTGTTAGATGCCCCACACCCCTAAGAAAACGGTCACCGACTCCCTAACCTTGCTGGTATCCTAGGTCCTGAACCCCTATATGACCCCCGTTATTGGGTATATGGGGCCCCCTGAATTTCACCCTTCCCCCCCACCACAGCCCATGTTTTTACCTTAAACCCTTTTTACCTGCCCCACTGCCCAACATAAAACCTTATTACATCTTCACACTTTCCAAATCCCTCCCCACTCCACCAGTTTCTAGAATCCTCATCACCCTATCCACCCTAACACCCCTCTCCGCCCCCACCTTAGATACCTCTGCTTAATATATAATGCCATTACAATGGGGCCCTAAGGCCAACAAACCTGGGGTCCCCCCGTTTCACCTCCGTCATGACCACCTCCTTGGACAACCGGGCCCCTTTCCCAAAACCCCCCCCAAACCTCAACACCTCCTCGTATTTCCTGTTTATCCTGCACCCTCAAAGGGAACACCTCCGCTTACACCCCAGACCTTACTATACACCACCGAGTTAAATTACCAACGCCCTCTGCTGTAACGCCACTTCATGACCCTAAAACCCTTTTTAATTGCCTTATAACCCTACTCGTGACTGCTTCTGAGTTAATCAGCCTACATTCCTGCAACTGCTTCATATACCATATCCCACACACCCTAATTCTGTCACAAAACGTCCATCCCATCTCCTCCCCCAATCTCCCCCCAACCCATGTTCCTACTTCCAAACAACCTAGACTTTGCTAAATTAACTACCATTCCTGGGAAAAATTCCCCAAAACTCCGTATGACCTCTCCCACCCTTCTTAAGGCCTCCCACTCGTAACTAACACAGTTGTATCATCCACATAACCTACTATGCCCCCCATACTTCTCCCCCCCTACCCCCGCAATTCCTCGTCCACAGCCTCAAAGAAAGGATGTTGCAACATGCAAAAGAGCAACTGTGACAGCGGGGAACCCTGCCTTAATCCCTGTTCCATCATCACCCCCCCCCCCCAGCTTACCATTAACCTGCACCTCATAACAGCCCCCTGATACAGTGTGCGCACCCACCTCACTACCCCCCCTCCAAAACCCAATCTCTCCAAACGCCCCCCAAAAAGTCCCTCTTCACGCAGTCATATGCCCGTGCCCAATCCCCAAACCAAGTACGCCCCCCCCTGACAGTTCTCTATAAAATCCCCTTATCCCACTGTGCCCATTCTTCATAGTCCGTCCCGGAACCCCATACTGTCCCTCATGTACGCTACTCCAATTACCTTCTTTAGCCTGTTCCCCAATACCTTCGCAAAAATTTTGTAATCCGTGCACATTAACGACAACGGCCGATAATCTCCCAAACCCTTCCCCTCTTCCCCTTCTTTGGCCCCAAAGACAACGGACCCCAGTTCTCTGTGTTTGCGCCATTCTGCCCATTTCAACATATAATTCAGAACCGCCACTAGGCACTCCCTCAGAACCCCCCAATGTGCTTTGTAAAAATCATTAGATAACCCATCTATTCCCGGTGCCTTCCCTGACTCAACCCATTCCCCCACTTCCCCCACCTCTCCCCCACGTAATGCCTCCCCCCAAACCCACTCCCGATCCCCCTGTCCCTACCCTGCGGAACCCTTATCGCCCTAAAAGTTTCTAACCCACCCACCCCTCCCCTTCTCTTCCATTTCTCCTTAAACCAATAATCAGCATACCTACTGATAGAATCTGTGTCAGAGAGACACCCGTCCCTTCACATAACCCTCCCCCCCTCCACAACAATATTTTGCCCACGGTATTCCTCAACTGTCTGTCCTTGAATTTTTGAGTACATACCCGGTTGGCTTATCACCTTTTAGTACATCCCCCAATCTGCCCTGACCTGAGTGCATCAAAACGTTCATTATGCATCTCCACTAAACGACTCCTAAGTTCCCCCATGACTCCTCCTACTCCCCCCCCTACCCCCCCCCGCATAACAATCATTCAACTGACCCTCTAAAAAATTCTGCAATCCAAACCTCCAGCGTGCCCGTTCCCTTTCCCTCTTCCCAAAAAATTCTGCAATTTTCACCTTTGCCTGCAACTCCCCCAATCTTGCAATCCACCTCCTCATCCCTAGCCCCAAAACCCTTTCCACCATAATGAAAAGACCGACCTTGATCTTCCTCCTTTAAAAGCCTCACATTTAATTTCCAATAGCTCTGTTTATTCTCGGAATACCATCTACCCTAATAAGCCCAACCTGCTCGGGGCAGATAAACCCACGTCTATGTTCTAACTCTCTCCACCCCTATCCCCCCCCCAACAAAAAAATTTCCTATCCAACCTTGCCTCATAAATCCCTGACATAGTTGCTAACCCTGTACCCCCCCCAAACCAATTACCACCCCACATACACAGTGCATCCCTTAAGAACCCAAACACGCACCCGCCCCTTGGGTAACTTTTGCATCCCAAATCACACAATTCCAATACCCCCAAATGAGCTTTATGGCAGGTAAAACCCCCTGAGATGTATAACAAAATGTCCCGAAAAAATCTGTTTTTACCCTCCGTTACCAACGCAGGCATTAAACTCCCAAAAAAACCACCCTATCTCCCCCCACCCCCACCCACCCGAACAACCCTCCCCCCCTCCCCCCCCCCATGACTCGCAAGGGGCTGGTCTCCTTTTCTAAACAGCCACTCCCCCCTTTAAAAACATTGCCAGCTTACAAACAACTTATATCCCCTTTAAAATTTAAATTTTTACCTGATTTTAGTTTGCTCCCGTGGAAACAAAAAATCCCGTCATACCTTTGAGGAACCCCTCCCAAACCCCACCCCTTTTTTCTTCAGTCTTTAGGCCCTTAGATTAACGTTACACCGAATGGTCAAGGAAAGGGGGCTTCCTCGTGCCCTGGGCTTGCTCACCCCTTCCCCTTCAAGTGTACACTTTCCTTTTTCTCTTTTTAATAAGACCCCTACCCCCCCTTGTCTTCCCCCCCCGATTTTTCCTTTTTCCCCCCCCTGTAGGGGATTTGCGAACCACCTCTCCCCATGCCTTCTTCCCCTGGTCTTTCCCCAGGGGGGTTTTTTAAAAACTCATCTAATTCAGTAAACCCCCGGGGGGGCCGTTTCCTAGAGCTGCCCCCCACACCCATCTTTCCTCAGGTAATCCTCCCTGTGTACCTCTGCCACAACAAGTTACCCTTTCCCAGATTCCCTGCTACTTCCGTTTTTCCACTCTGCCCTTGCAATTGCTGTTTTTCCCGGGGTCCGTCCACCCCAATGTCCTCCCTACCAAAGCCTCCTCCAAAAAATTCCTGGAGCACTGATTTCCAAGGACCCTCCTGTTTTGGGAATCCCACTTCCTCTACCACCACGGGCCCTTTGGGGAGTGGTTTCCCCTTTTCCCCCACCGGGGGTGTGACACCCGTCCCCATCTGTTAAACCCCCCTTTTCCTCCCCCTCCTCACTCCATAGGGGAGCCCCAGTCTTCGCCGCCGCCCCCAAACACTCGTTTGTGGACCTCCTCTCCCAGGGGCGGGACCCCCCGGGGGGGCAACTCAAACGTGCACATTGCGCCGCTATATGGCATAAGAGCCCCCAAAGACAAACACGTTCCCCTTTTGCCCACATACAAACCATTATACCTGATTTCGGGTTGCCTGTCAACTTTGGACATACGAAGGTATGTTGATGTTTTTTTAAACCCTTTCCCGGGGAGGCCCCATATGGTCCATCCCGCCTACCCCTCCTTTTTAGCTTATGAATGACTCCATACTTGCAAAAAAAATTTTCCTTTAAAAACTTATTTCCCTTTCAAAGGGTACTTTCCCTTTCACTCGTCCCAAACGTTGTAGTAAGTAGCACGTATGCATCACACATCCATCTCGAGTTGAGGAAACATTGGGCCTTTCCCGGGGTTACTCCCCCACCCCCATGCTGTAGTGGCTGTCCTCGGAATTCCAAAATTTTTCGTTTCATCCTTTAAAGGGGCCCCCCACCTTTAAGCTCCTCATTGGGGTTTTCCATAAAAATTTCCCAAATTTAATTTGCGGGGAAGAAGGACGTTCATGTAGCGGGGCCCCAGAAAAACCCCTTTTTAAAACAGTAAATCCCGGGGCTGTGTTAACCCCTCTGAAAGTGTACTCCGCCTTTGTCTAAAACAGTGAAAACTGCGCGGGAAACCAGATGTAGTGGGGGGCTACTGCGCAGTGCGTCCGCAGGGGCCAAAGCGATGGGGAAAAATTTGATTGTGATAATTATGTTTAAAGTTGTAGAGAAAAAACCTTTTTTTTTCCTCTCAGGCAATTACTAGAGCTATGCCCAAAGATTCAACAACCATCCTTTTTCCTGTTGAGTTAGGGGTTTGACAAGGGTTTTGGGGGTTGAATTTGTTGTTTGTGCCCGCTTCTGCGCCCGGATCATTAACATTTAACTCCCCCGGGGCACCCAACCAGTGGGGACACAACTGACGTTAAATTTCTAACTATGATGATTTAATAAAGGGAAACCTTTTTGTTGATCGTCACTGGAAAGACCTGAAGATAGCAGTTATGAGATTTGGAAGCAAAGGATTCGAAAAATTGGGTTACTATTTTTTAGTAAGGGTTTGGGTTACTGATGGGGGGAAAGAAAATACATGCAAGTTGTCAGCTGAGTGTTTCCAAACACAAGTCAAGCATTGGGTTGTGTTACCAGTTACATTTCGTGAAAAAAGCCTTTTTTTTTTGCTCACAATAGTCCCTTAGGGGACATTTGGGTGTCAAGAAGACACTCGGTAAATGGCAAAATTTTTTAAATTGGGCCAAAGATAAAAGGGAAACGTAGCGGATCTTGTGCGCCGTTGCCACGTGGGGTAAAGGGGACGGGCAAGCCAGCCCCAACTCCCCTTTCCCCCTACACCTCCCTATGAGCTCTAGTAGCAAAGTTCAGTTAACCGGGGCCCTCAAGGGGGTTTCCTTTTGATGTTGGTGAGGGCTCTTGTTTTGGGGGAAATTTGGGATTGTGCCCCATTTCCCCCGAATTAAGCCGAATGCCTTCCACATCCCCCCCCCGGGGCGCTTTTATAAATCCCCCGGGGTTTTTTAGCGTTCCCCCCCTTGATTATAATAATAAAAAAAATCAGTTCACCGGGATAGTGATTTTTTCGATTTTTTCAAAAAGGTTGAAGCATCTGTTTTCCCTTTTGGGCTCCAGTGTTGAACCCTTTAATTTTTCAATCTTTCCATTTTTTCCATTTAGATGCGAGTTGTTATCCCGTGGGCGCTGTGCTGCCCCAAACCCAGTCAACACCCCACTAAACTTCTCCATCCTATATTTTCCTTTCTTTCTATTTTTTAAACGACACCAAAAAAAATTATGCCCCCTTTTGGGGAGAAAGAGGCTCAAAAGGTCTTGGGGTGCCCTTTGGGAACATTTTGACTTGTTTTTTGGGATTTCCCCCCTTTAAAAAAATTAACGTTTTTCGGACCAAAATCCACTAAATTATAAAAAATACTATAAAAAATTTTAAAAATGTGGGGATCATTGAGGGGGGGGGCCCTCAGAATCCAACCTTATTCTATTAGCATAAAAAAAATAAGTGGTCATTGTAATTTTAATTCCCGACGCTCTTTTCTCTTTCCTTAAATTTAATTATCAGTTTCATTTTTTGGGAAATCGCAAATTGTGCCGGGGGGGGACGGGCCCTGCGCAGTGGGCTCCTGTAAAAACCGGGGTTTTTTGCGCTTTTTCCCATGTTTTGTGATACAACATGGGGGAAAGCTTTGGGACCCCGGGGGTGAGCATTGTTTGTGGGGAAATTTGGTGCGTGGCACGCTTAAAGGAAAAACCCATGCCGTTTTTCTGCATGCCATCATCAGTGAGGTATATGGAAATTACCGACCAAAAGAATTATATGGAGTACCCAGAAAAATGGTTGCCCAAAATTTTTCATCAATTTTAAAGCCCCGGTTTTCTACACAAGCTTTGGTAAAACAAATATAAAGAGAAGAGGCTACCCAGTGAACACTATGGTGGAAGTCTGCTTACATGATGTGTCCAGCTATGTGACGGGGGGTTGAAAAACGAAACGGGCCTTTTGGGGGCGAGGGCATGTTTGTGACGGCGGTTGTTTAGCACTAGGGGAAAATTCACTCAGCAGGGGAGGGGGGTGTGGCAAAATGGACCTTATGGGGGGCTACCAAAAAGGATCATTTACGCTGAAATGACGTTGAGGCACCCAAATTTCCATCATAGAAATTTATGGAGGTTTTCCCCGAACGCAGGTTACGTGTACTACGGGGGCAGGGGAAAAAGACTTGCAGTTTATGTGGTTTTTTTTGAACATATGGCGGCCCAATGCTATAAAAAAGTTGGCGGGGGGGAACGGTTTCCCAAGTGATCCTTAAAACCCAGAGGAATGCTCTGGGGTGTCGGGGGAAAGGGGGGGAAAAAAGGCCCCAAACAAGTTTCCCTTGCCGAGGGGAGTGACGAAGTGGATGGGGGCTGAGGGGGCCCATGGGGAAAATTTTAACACGAAAGTTGATAAGGGACGACGACATCCGAGTCTGATGAGGGGGGGACGGGGCCAACGGAGGGGTTTGGTGGGGGAAAGTATTTTTAGCCCTTTTTGCAGGGACGTTAAAGAGGGACAGGTGGATAAAAGGGTGAAACCCTGGTGCGGGAAATTTGCACCCAAGATCAGGAGGTTTTAAATTTCTGTGTAAACCTAATTTTAAATGTGCACAACGTTGTGGCAGGGGGCCCAAATGGGCGGAAAAGACGGGGTGACGAGGTGTGGGGGGGGGAGGGGAGTTCTCGAAAGGGAAAAACTGCGGGAAAACGTCTGAGATGGGGCGATGTTTTTACCCGGACAAAGAAAAAAGGAGTAAAAACTTGGAGAAAAGGGTTTATGTCATAAGGGGAAAAAGGGGCGGGAATGTTTGGGTTCAATGGTTTCTAGGGATAATGAAGGATAGGGGGGGGAATAAGCAAGCTATCCCGGAAAAAATGCCCTAAGCCCGGAAGGGATAGGGGGTGTGTGCCAAGAAGAAAGGGGAAACCACCACTATTAAAATTTAAATTTACGATAGTAACTGTTTAAAAATAATGAATTGAAGAAAAGGGAAATTTAAACGAGTATGGATGGAATGGTTTTTGAGGAGAAAATAATGGGGATGTAGCCCTTTTAAAAAGAACATAATTATAAGCCCAGGCTGTGGGGTTTGGCATTAAAAGGTTATAAAAATTTTATGTAAGTGGGGTTTTTGTTAGGTTAAAAGGGGGATTTGGGAGTTTGGGTGTGAAGGAAAAAAAATCCCTTACGTATTATAAAATGGGAAGGGGGGGGGGGGGGAGGGTAGTGAGGGGGGATGGTGGTGGGGGAAACATCTAGAGTATGGTTTTATTGGGGTTTATATGCCAGGGAGAATATAAAACCAAAATAAAAGGGGGATTTTGTGGAGACGTTTTGTGTTTTTTTAAGGGGTTTACCTTAGTCATATTATTGGGGGGGGAAAGGAAAATGTGTTTTTAAGGGGGGGGGGGGGCGTGGAGGGCCCAAAGGGGGGGGGGTTGTGGGTTACGGTCGTTACGCCCAAAGTTTTTAAAAGGATGTAGGGGAGTGGGGGAAATGGAGGGGAAATGGGGCTTGGAGGTGGGGTTCATTTTTTTAGGAGAAAAATTTTTCAGGGGTTAGATAGGATTTATATTAAAAGGGGGGCGTTAGGGTAGGAGGGGTTAATTTAAAAAAAGTGGACGTGGGTTTTGGATCTAGGGCAGGTTTTTGGTTTGAAATGGATTGGGAGGGAGTGGGAAAGGTATATTCAAATTTCTGGAAGTTTTTAAAAGCGAGGTTAGGAGGAGTGAGGTGGTGAACGGGGAGTTTAGAGACTGGTGGAGACAATTGTGGAGGGAAAGGGGTGGGGTAGGGGTATTTTGGATTGGTGGGGAAAACAGGGGCCCCCTTAAACCCCGGTTTTCGCGGGGTTTTATAAATATAAAAAGGGAAGGGGGAGGGCGAGGGGGGGAGGTTTTGGTTTTCAGAATTATTTGGAACGGGAGCTCAATGAGTGAACGCAAGAGATGAGGGGGGAAACTTTTGAAGAAAAAATCCGGGTTTAAAAGGGAGACTAAAGGGGCATACATAATGAAAAATTTGATGAATTAAGGGTAAGGGCGGTATGGATTTCCGTGCTATGGGGGGATAAAAACCCTCGGGTAGGTTTTTGTTAAGGGAAATTTTCGCATTAGACAACAGGAGCCACTTTTAATTTCTTTTTGAGGTTAGTGACCCATTTGGAAAGGTTTATACTAAGGGGCAAAAGTTGGGTGACAACTTTAGGGGAATAAGTAATTATGCGGGGCTATTGGTTTAAAAAAGGGAAAAGGGGAAAAAAGGGAATGTGGGGTAGTTAATAAAGAAAGAGGAGGGGTGAAAGGTTTTTGGGGAAAGGGGGGGGGGGAGGGAAAAGAGGGGGGTTGGAGGGAATAAAAAGTATGGAAAAAAAGTGAAAGAAGGGAGTGTTCAATTTTTAAATAAGGGGAAAGACGGGGAAATTTTGGGCTTTCCAATGATTTTTACAGAGTGCTTGGGGGAAAACCCTTTAAAAGTTTGTTTTGGTTAGGTATTTAATTTTTTTTTTTTATTTTATTTAAAAAGCACCAAAACATATTCATTGTATACTATGCAAACGGGTTTCATTTAAAATTGGGGAAAATTTTTCCCCTTAAATATGAAACAACCCAAATTTCCCCATTCCTATCCCCCGCTCTTAAAAATATACTTTAAGGGGACCCACTTCCCAAATTTTAAAATGATTGCCTTTCCCCAAAAAAAATTTAATCATAAATGTGACTAACAAAAGGCAAACCCCCAAAACCCCAAAAATACGGATGGTTTTAAAAAATTCAAAAAAACAGTTTCTTACTCACAAAAGACATATAATCCAAAAAAAATCACCGTAGTACTTTTAATAAAAAAGGGTATATACAAAAGTCAAAACCCAATAAAACGGTTTTCCCACCCCCCCAATTTTTTTTAAAAAATAATCAAGAACGTATAAGTGATTAATAAAAAGAACTATACTGGATTTTTATCAAAAATTTCCCCTACCCCACATTCCAGTACTTAAATAACACTTTTTCCCCTTTGGTTTAATTACCACCATTTTAACCCAAAAACATGACCTACCCAAACCCCCTTTTTTAAAAAAAATTTAATAAACCAGTGCTACAAAAATTTTTTTCATGCCGTTTTGACAAAAAAAAAAAAAAAACCCTCAAGTAAACCCAAAAAATCACAATATGCCCTTACCCCATAACCTAAATGAGAATTACGGAAATCAGTTATGCATAAAAACCAGAACAAAAATAAAAAAGTACAAAAAGAAACAGATATGTACATTATGTTTTCTACCCCGGCACACTTGTATAAATTTGGGAAAAAAAATTTTCTCCACCCCAAAATTCCCCTATCAATAATTTAATTTTAAAAAAAAACCCTGAAAAATTTAAACGGTCAGAAAAAATCATTGTTAAAAAGTATTTTACACATAAATTAGAGGATCACTTTTATGTTACATTTAACTTTAAACAAAATTTTGTACTTTTTTAATTTTAAACCAAAGCAGAATTACTTGGGGAAATATCAAAAGGGTTCTCCCCCCCCAAGGGCCCCCCCCCCCCCCCCCCCCCCCCCGGGGAAATAATAAAAAAAAACCCCCTTTATGAAAAACCAAAAAAGGTACACCCTACCATAACTAAAACCTTTTTAAGATCAAATTGTTAATTTACTAAACACAAAAATTTTAATCTCCCTATCTGAAAACAATTAAAATTCCCCTTTACAAAGTCATATTCTTCCCCATTTCTTGTGCCAAGGGGGTTTTTAAAACCTTTTTTAAAAGAAGTACCGTTATAAAGGAAAAAAATTGTATACCAATTTTTTAAAGAAAAAAATCCACAAGGGTAATATTTGGGAAAATACTTGCAGCTACACGTTTTTAAAAAAAAAAAATAAAAAAAGCTTCCCTTCTTTTACTAAAAGTACTTGGGCTACAGTGGTTTTCCCTTTCTTTATTTTTTTTTTTTAAACCCCTTTTTCAAAAGTTAATAAAAACAAATACTATAATTTACTGGTTAAAAAAATTTTTTTTCCCTGTTCGTATTTGGGGCCCAAAAAACCATTAAAAAAGCCACTTAAAAACCCCCTCCCCCTTTGAAGTGAGGCAATAATTTACCCAAACCCAAAAAATGTAATGCAAGGATTCCAATTTGACTAGTAAACCAAGGTACTGTTTGCCAGTATCAAATATTCTAAGGAAAATAACCCCTTTCAAAATATTTTGCCCTACTATCTAAACCCCCACCCCCTTCCCCCAATTTCATTCCCAAACCCCTTTCACCCCCCCCTCACAAAAAAGACCCTTACCCTTCCCCCCCCCCCCTGTTCCCTTAGAAGCTGTGCTACAGAAAAATTTACGATAACCTATCGAAAAACTTGAATCCCATCTCCCCCCATATATTAACCTTTTTCCTACACCTTGTCCTATAAAACCTCGCTGCTAACGCTTTTATCCTCAACTGCCCTGCAATCTGCCTCATACCCCAAGAAACATGCAAATAATCTGCCTGACATACACCCAAAGCCCTACCCCCCTCACTTGCTACCCCACTAACATCCATTGAAAAACGATCTAAGAAAAGACCAACTCCCCCCCCCCAACAGCCTAATAACCCCCGCCATCCAGACTTCACCACTTCCAAAGATGAACAAATTTATACCACATGATATGCCGTCTCCCCCTCCCCACAGAATAAACATGTTGGCCTCTAACAAACCCATCTTATGAAAACATATACTTAGATGCCACCACACCCATTAGAAAACGATACACCAACTCCCTAAACCCTTGCTGGTATCCGAAGCGTCCTGAACTCCCCCCCATATGACCCTCCAGTTATACATGGGGTATACGCGACCCCCTGCAATGCACCCCTTCCCCACACCACACCCACCACTGCTTTTACCTTCAACCTTTTTCCCTGCCCACTGCCAACATGAATCTTATACATCTTCACACTTTCTCAAATCCCTACCACTCCACCAGTTTCTAGCATCCCTCATACCCTACCCACCCAAAACACCCCTTCCCCCCCCACCCTTAAATACCTCTGTTTTAATATATAATACCATTACCCTGGGCCCCTTTAAGTCAAACAAACTAGACCCCCCCTTTTCACCTCCTTTCATAACCACTTCTTTGGACAACCAGGCCCTCCCAAACCCCACACAAACCTCAACACCTCCTCTGTTTTTCCCTGTATATCCTGCACCCTCAAAGGGACACCTCGCTCACCCCAGCCTTGCTATACACCACGAATTAATTACTAAACCCTCTGCTGTAACGCCACTTCACGGGCCCTCAACCTTTTAACTTGCCTAAAACCCCTTCTCGTGACTGCTTCTGAGTTAATCCTCCTACATTCCTGCAATTGCTTCATATACCGTATCCCACACACCTTAATTCTATCACAAACCGTCCCATCCCATCTCCTCCCCAATCTACCCCCAACCCATTTTCCTACTTCCAATAACCTAGACTTTGCTAAATTAACTACCATTCTGAAACATACCCAAAGCTCCTAATGCCCTCTCCCACCCTATGTAAAGCCTCCCCACTCGTAACTAACACAGTTGTATCACCCAAACATAACCTACTATGCCCCCCTTTACTTCCCCCCCACCTCCCTCAATTCCTCGTCCACACCCTCAAAGAAAGGATGTTGCACGCATGCAAAAGCAACTGTGACAGCGGGAAACCCCTGCCTTAATCCCTGTTCCATCATCACCGCCCCCCCCAGCTTCCATTAACTTGCACCCTCATTACACCCCCCTCATACAGCGTGCGCACCCACCTCACTACCCCCCTCCAAAACCCAATTTCTCCAACATCCCCACAAAAATCCCTCTTCACACAGTATATGCCTGAGCCAATCCAAGCCAAGGACGCTCCCTCCCTGACAGTTCTCTATAAAATCCCTTATCGCAACTATGCCCATTCTTCATAGTCCTTCCCGGAATCCCTACTGTCCCCCATGTACTCTACTCCCAAATTTCCTTCTTTAATCTGTTCCCCAATACCTTCGCAAAAATTTTGTAATCCCTACACAAATTAACGACAAAAGGACGATAATCTCCCAAACCCTTCTCCTCTCCTCCCTTCTTTGGCACCAAGACAACGACCCCAGTTCTCTGTGTTTGCGCCATTCTGCCCCATTTCAACATATAATTCAGAAACCTCCAAGGCACTCCCTCAGAACCTCCCAATGCGCTTTGTAAAAATCATTAGGTAACCCATCTATTCCCGGTGCCTTCCCTGACTCAACCCATTCACCACTTCCCCCACCTCCTCCCCTAATGCCTCCCTCCAACTCCCTATCCCTCTGCCCCATACCCAGCGGTACCCTAATCCCACTAAATGTTTCTATCCACCTACCCCTCCCCCTTTTCTTTTCCCTTTCTCCGTAAACCAATCATCATCATACCTACTGATAGAATCTGTGTCAGTGAGACCTGTCCCTCACATAACCCTCCCCACCTCCACAACAATATGCGGCCCGGTATTCCTCAACTGTCTGTCCCTTTAATTTTCTGAGAACATACCGGGTTGGCTTATCACCTTTAGTACGTCCTCCATCCTGCCCTGACCCTGAGTGCATCAAAACGTTTTATTAGCATCTCTACTAACGACTCCTAAGTTCCCCATAAACTCCTTCCCCTCCCTCCCCACTCCCCCCGCATAACAATCATTCAACGGGCCCTCTAATTAATTCTGCAATCCAAAACCCAGCGTTGCCCTTTCCCTGCCCCTCTTCCTAAAAAATTCTACAATTTTCACCTTTGCCTGCAACTCCCACCAATCTAACAAATCCACCTCCTCATCCTAGCCTCCAAAAACCTTTCCACCATGACTGAAAAGACCGACCTTGATCCTCCTCCTTAAAAGCCTCACATTTAATTTCCAATCCCCTGAATATATTCTCGGAATCCATCCCCCCTAAGATCAGCCAACATGCTCTGTGGTTTTGAAAAACCCACGTCTACTGTTCAACTCTCTCCACTCCTATCCCCTGCCTCACATAAATCCTATCCAACCTTGCCTCATAACTCCCCTGTACATAGGTTTTATCAACCTGATACCCCCCCCCGCCAACCAAATCTACCACCCCGACATCGCACAATGCATCCCCTTTAAAACACCCCAAAACACACCCCGCCCCCCTAGGAACTACGTCTACATGCCTAATCACACAATTCCAATCACCTCCAATTATTTGCTAGGGGAGGTAAACCCCTGAGATGATATAACAAAACGTCAGAACAAAATCTTTATTTTATCCTTACGTTACCAATCGCAGGCATATAAACTCCCACAAAACATTTCCCTACTCTCCCCCCACCATCCATCCACCCCAACAACCCTCCCCCCAACCCCCCCCCTCCCACCCCATGACTCGCAAGGGGCTGGTTCCTTTACTAAAACAGCCACTCCGCCCTTTAAAAGCGTTGCCATGCTCACAAACAACTTATATCCTCTCAATCTCAACTCACTACCTGACTTATAGTTATGCTCCTGTAGGAAACCAACATCAACGTCGTACCTTTTAAGGAACCACTCCAACCACACCCTTTTAACCTCAGTTTTTAAGCCATTAGCATTTATCGTTACACACCTGAATGGTCAAGGAGAGGCGGCTTACCCCTATGCCGCTGTGGCTTGCTCACACTTCCCTTCAAGCTGCTTACACTTTCCTTATTACTCTTTTTAATAGAACTTCCTACCCCCCCTTGTCTCTCCCCCGATTTTCCCTGTACTCCCCCCCCCCTGTAGGGGATTTGCGGACCACCTCCGCCCAAACCTTCTTACCTGGTCTTTGCCCAGGTGTTAAAACATCATCTAATTCAGTCAACCCTGCTGGTCTCTTCCTAGAGCTGCCTCCCAAAGCCACCTCTTCCTCAGGTACATCCTCCCTGTGTACCTCTGCCACTACAAGTGTATCCTTTCCAGTGTTCCCTACTACTTCCGACTTCTCACTCAGGCCTTGCAATTGCTGCTTTTCACTGATCCGTCCATCCATGTCCTCTCCTACCAAGGCCTCCTCCAAGAATTCCTGGAGCACTGACTCCAAGGACACCTCCTGTGTCGTCTCCACCACTTCCTCCACCACCTCAGATGTTGGAGAAGGAACTTCCTCCTCCACCGGGAGTGTGACACACGTCCCCATCTGTTCACCCTCCTTCTCCACCTCCTCACTCCATAGAGTAGTCCCATTCTTCGCCGCCGCCACCACACTCGCCTGCTGGACGTCCTCCACCAGGACTGACACCCCGGGGCAACTCTACGTGCACATTGTGCCGCTATATGGTCAAAGAGCCACAAAGACGACACGTTCTCCTTTGCCCCACATACGACACATATACCTGATTTCTGGTGCCTGGCAACATTACATACGAAGGTATAGGCGTCTTTAAAGTCATCTTGATGTTGTATGACCCTTCCGGGAGGCCCAAAATATGGTCCATCCCGCCATACCCCACCTCTGGCTTCATGAATGACTCCATACTTGCGAAAAAACTTCCTGTATACCAAACTGAGTTGCCTCGAAGGGTACATTCCTCACTCGTACCCACACCCACGTGTAGATGGTAGATACTTCCATGCATGCACACATCCATCGGTCGAGATGATACACATTACCGCCGTTTCCTGGAATCTCCACCACCACACTGCAGTAGCTAAGCTATTCCTCAGGACTTCACAATAACTCGTATTCATCCCATTAAGAAAAGGGCCACACCATACAGTTTCCTCATAGGGTATACTCATAATAAATCCCTAATAATATGACATAGGTAAGAACGACGTCATTGTAAGCAGGGCTCAAAGAACCCCATCAACAGCTCAATGCAGAACGGTATTAATCCCCCCCTGCCGGTGTACTCCACCATGGTCTGAAACAGAGAATACAGCGCCAAAACCCAGGTGTAGTGGGAGCTACCTGCAGACATGCATCCGCACGGCCCAACAGCGATGCGAACAAAACTGCGAGGATCAATATGGCCGATGAAGCTGTGAGAGAAACCTATTTTATTTTTTTTTTCCACCTCAGCGCAATTACTGATAGCTATGTTCAAAGATTCAACAACCACCTTGACTCCTGTTTGAGTTAGTGGATGAACAATTATTGGGGTTGAATATGTTGATTAGTAGTGGTCGCTCTGCGCCCGGGATCATTAACACTAACTCCCCCCTGGTCATCAACCAGTCAGGACACAACTGACGTTAAATTTCTAACTCATGATGATTTAAATCAGATCAGTTTTTGTTGATTCAGATCACTGGAAAGACTGAAGATATAGCAGTTTACTGAGAGTGAAACAAAAGGATCTCGATAATTCTGTTACTATTATTATAGTAACGGTGTACTGATTTGAGAAACTACATGGCAAGTTGTCAGCTGATAGTGTTTCCACCACAGTTCCAACATCAATTGTGTTACCATTACAATTTCGTGAACAATCCATTGATTTGCTCACAATAGTCCCCTAGGAAGGACATTTGGTGTCAAGAAGGCACACTCGGGTAAACTGGCAAAACATTTTTACTTGGCCAAAAAGATGAAGGAAACAGTAGCTGATCATGTGGCGACATTGCCACGTGAGTCAAGTACAGCCAAGCCAGCGCACTCACCTCCACCTACACCTCTATCACTATGAGCTCTAGTAGCAAAGTTTCCGTTCACTGGCCGCCTCCAAGAAGGTTCCTTGATGTTGTGAGGGCTCTTATTTAGGGAATTGGATCCTGTGCTCCAGTTCCCCTGATTAACCTGAATGCCTCCACATCCCCTCCAGGCGTGTATAATCCTCCGGGTTTAGCGCTTCCCCCATGATTATAATAATAAAAATAAATCATTTATCACCTGGACTAGTGGATTGTTCAGATTTGTTCAAAAGGTTTGAAGCAATCTGCTTTCCTCTGCTCCAGTGTTGAATCCTAATTTCAATCTTTCCATCTTTTTACATATAGATGCGAGTTGTTATGCAGTGGGCGCTGTGCTGCTCCAACAGTCAACATCCACTGACATTCTCCATCCTATATGTTACTATTCATCTAAGTTTAAACGACACCAGAAAAATTATGCCACTATTGAGAAAGAGGCTCTAGCTCTTGTGGTGTCCTTGGAACATTTTGACGTGTATTTGGGCACTTCCCCATTTAAAATTAACGTTTTTTCTGACCACAATCCACTCACTTATATAAATACTATGAAAAGTAAAAATGCTAGGATCATGAGGTGGGCCCTCAGAATCCAACCTTATTCTATTAGCATAAAACACATAAGTGGTCATTGTAATGTAATTGCCGACGCTCTGTCTCGTCCTTAATAATTATCAGTGTCATTGTTCGCATCGCTATTGTGCCGTGCGGACAGGCTGCGCAGTAGCTCCTGATACAACTGGTTTACTGCGCAGTTTTCCTGTTTTGTGCATACAACATGGCGGATCGCATTGGACGCCGGGTGAGCACTGTTTGTGTGGAATTGGTGGCGTGGCACGCTTACAGGAACAACCATGCACGTGTTACTGCATGCCATCATCAGTGAGGTATATGGAATACGACCGAAGAATTATATGGAGTAGCAGTAAATGGTGTGTCGAGAATTTTCATCAAGTTTAAAGACGCAGGATTCTAACACAAGCATAGTCAACAAATATCAAGAGAAGAGGCTAGCAGTGAACACTATGGTGGAAGTCTGCTTACATGATGTGTCCAGCTATGTGACGTGGGTGAAGGTACGAAACGTGCCTTTTGAGGCGACGGAGCATGATGTGACGGCGGTGTTTATAGCAGCTATGGGAAAATCCACTCAGCAGTGATGGGGGTGTGGCAAAATGGACCTTATGAGGGGCTACCTGAAGGATCATTTACGCTGAAAATGACGTGAGGCAGCCAATTCCATCATACATATTTATGGAGGTCTTCCGAATGCAGGTCTACGTGTACTACTCAGGGCAGCGGAAGACTTGCAGATTATGGGGTTCTTTTGAACATATGGCGGCCCAATGCTATAAAAAGCTGGAGGGAGGGAACAGGTACCAGTGATTTACAAAGGGGAAAATGCTCGGAGGGTCGGGGAAGGAGAAAGGGCCCCAAACAAGATTCCTTCCCGATGGAGTGACGAAGTGGATAGGGCTGAGGCGGCCATGGGGAAAGTGTAACACTAACAGTGATAAGGGACAGACGACATCGGTCTTGATGGGAGGGGGCCCAAAAGGGATGGTTTGCTGGGGGAAAAGTACTTATTTTCCTTTTTTGCAGATTTAAGAGGGACAGGGGGTGAAGGGTGTACCGGTGCGGCAAGGGGTTTGCAGCAAGATCGGGAGTTTTGAAACTGTGTACTAATTTTAATTGCACAACTTTTGGCAGAGGTCCATAGGGGGGAAAAGACGGGGACGGGTGTGTGGGGGGGGGAGTTCTCTAAGAAAAACTGCAGGAAGTTGAGTGGACATTTCTTATCCAGGAAAAGAACAGGAGAAAAAATTTTGGGAAAGGATGTATTAAAAGGGGGAAAGAGGGAGGGGTATGTGGGGTTCAAGGTTCTGGGGAAAATTTGAAGGGATAGGGGGGTAAAAGAAGCTATCCGAAAGATGCCATACACGGGGAAGGTATAGGGGGGTGTGTCCAAGAAAAAAGGGTAAACCCCACTATTAAAATAATTACGATAGTAACTGTAAAGTAAATGGATTGAAGAATGAAATGAAACGAGTATGGTGGAAAGGTTTTTTTAGGAGTTATGGGGAAAGTATGCTTTTTACAAGAAAATAATTATAAGATAGGTGTGCTTTGGCATTAAAAGGTTATAAATTGTATGTAAATGGGTCTGTTAGGTTAAAAGGGGGGGGCAGGGGCTGTGAAGGAAAATAGTCCTATATTTAAAGGGGAAGAAAGGGGGGGGGAGGGTAGTGAGGGTGGATGGGGAGTGGGGGGCTCTAGAGTATGTTTCATTGGGGTTTTTTGCCCGCGGGGAATATAACAAAGTAAAGGGGATTTTTTTTAGAGACGTTTTAGGTATTTTTTAAGGGTTTACCTCTACATTTATTGGGGGGGGGGCTGGGAAATTTGTTATAAAGGGGGGGGACGTGGAGCCAAGGGGGGGGCGGGGTGTGTTACGGTCGGTTTCGCAAAGTTTTACAGGTGCAGGGGTGAGGGGACATGGAGGGAGTGGGCTTTGGGGAGTGGGTTACCTTTTGTTTGGAAAATTATTCAGCGAGGTTAATAGGATTTTTTTAAGGGGGCAGTTTGGGTAGGAGGGGTAAAAACAGTGGGGCGTAGGGGTTTTCGGATATGGCGTTTTGGTTTTAATGGGTTGGGAGGGAGTGGTAAAGGGATATTCAAGTTTCTGGAAGTTAAATGCGAGGGTTGTGAGGGTGAGGGGTGAACGCAGAGTTTAGAGACTGGTGGGGCAATTGTGGAGGGGAAGGGGGGGTAGGAGTATTTTGGATTTGGTGGGGGGGAAAAAAGGGCTTAAAACCCGGATGCGGGGTTTTATAAATAAAAGGAAGGGAGGGGGCGGGTGGAGGTATGGTTTTCAGAATTTTTTTGGAACAGCAGCTCAATGAGTGTTACGCAAGAGATGAGGGGACATCTTTTGAAGAAATATCAGGGTAAGAGGGAGAATAAGGGACTTTACATAATGAAAGATTTGATGAATTAAGGGAAAGGGGCAGGTATGGATGCCGTGCTATGGGGAGATAAACCGTCGGGTAGTGTGTTAAGAAGTTTTCGCATTAGACAACAGGAGTCCACTATAATACTTTTAGAGGTTAGTGACGATTTGGAAGGTTATACTAAGGGGCAAATGTGGTGACAACTGAGGGGATAAGTAATTATGCGGACTATTGGTTTAAAAGGAAATGGGAAAAAGGTAATGTGGGGATAGTTAATAAAGAAAGAGGAGGGGTGAAGGTCTTGGGGAAAGGTGGGGAGGACAGAGGGGGATTGGAGGGAATAATAAGTATGGAAGAAGTGAAAGAGGCAGTGTTCAATTTAAGTAAGGGGAAAGCACCGGGAATTGATGGGCTTTCCAATGATTTTTACAGAGTGCATTGGGAAACCATAAATGTTTGTTTGGTTCAGGTATTGAATTGTATGCTGAAGGAAGGGAAATTGGGAACGTCATAGAGGACGGGTGTGGTCGTGATTGTAAAGAAAAAAAGCGAGGGGAGAACACTGAGCACGTACAGGGCCATATCTTTAATGTGTACGGATTATAAGATTTTTGCGAAGATTTTAGGGAACAGGATGAAGAAGGTAATAGGTGGTATGGTGCACAAGGGTCAGTTGGGAATTCCGGGTCGTAGTATGAGGGATGGACATAGTCGTATTAGGGAATTTTTGCAGGGTTGTAAGGGTGGTGGAATTTTGGGCATTGATTGGGAGAATGCTTATGACAGTGTGAATAGAGAGTACATGGTTGACACTTTAAGGCTTATGGGTTTTGGGGAGGGAATAGTAAAATGGGTGAAGACCTTGTATGCAGAAGCTACGATTCAGGTGCAAATTAATGGTAGGTTGGGTAGCGTGTTGAAAATGGAGAAAGGTTTGAGACAGGGTGTCCTATGTCTCAAATTCTGTTTGCATGTATGCAACACCCGTTTTATGGAATGGTTGAGGATGCAACAACGTTACACGAGGAGGGTAAGGGGTTCACAGAGGTAGTTGGTTATGTAGATGACACAACAATACTGATCAATGATGTCGAAGGTTTGTGAAAGGTGGAGAGAGTAATGAGTTTTTTTGGAGAGGCGTCAGGCATGCGTGTCAACAGGGCTAAATCGAAATTATTAGAGATAGGAGATTGGGTGGGGGGTAGAATGGGGGTGGAGTCTGGATGGGATGTGACTGAACAGCTGAAAATTTGTGGGATTATCTATATGGCAGATGAGCAAGAGGCTAGGCGGAGGAATTCGGAATTGGTGGGAGAGAAAGTTGTACAACGGATTAGGAACCTAAGAGCGAAGGATGTTACTCTAATGCAAAGGGCAATATAATAAATTCATTGGTTTATAGTAAAGTGTGGAACGTGGCAGTGGTGTATCCTTTACGGGAACAGGAGATAAAGGAGATACAGAGAAGGGTGCTTCGTTATATATGGGGTTTTGGACGAGCATGGCTAAGTAAAGAGGTGGTGATGACGAATGTGCGCAGAGGGGGAGTAGGGCTTTTGATGCTAGGGCCGAGGGTAAAGGCCATGTATGTTAAACAAAAGTACGTAAGGGAGGGGGGGGGGTAAAAGGGGTGAGGGTTGGGAGGGTGATGAGGGATGTACGACGATGGTGGGGAGGAAAGGACTTGATGGAATGTGAGAATATGCTAAGGGTTATGTTAGTAATAGGTGAGGTAAAAAAGCTCAAGGTGGGAAGGTTAGTAGAGATGAGTAGGAAACCAGAAGTGATGCAAGGGGTGGCGGTATACCCTTTGTATGATTGGGGTACGATTTGGCATGATTTCCAGAAACTTAGATTAATGCCTAGGGTAAGGGAGTTAGTTTATAGGTTTGTAATGGGGATTTTAGCGTCAAAGCAGGCTTTGTGTGTGATGGGTTTGGTAAAGGAAGCGAAATGCGAACATTGTGAGGAATCGGAAACAGCTTTTCATGCCGTATATTTTTGTAGGGAGTTGGGGCAGGTACGGGTGTGGCTGGCTAGAGTCTTCAAGTTAATGGGTGGGGGGAAATGTAGAGCTCCTGCGTGCCCTAACTTTAGAGGTAAGGGGGGTGTCTGAGGTTGTAAAGAGCCATTCTGTACATTGTGACAGATTTCTTGTTTTATTCCTGGGGCTTGAAGGAAAAAGGCGGGGGGATTAGGGTAAGGGCAATTGCGGCAGGAATTTATCGCACGGTATGCAGAAATAAACTCATTTATGGTAACAGGTGGACAACTGCGTTCCCGGAGGCATATAGAAATATAACAGTAAGGGGACTCAGTAATTTGGCTACTTAAGTACTAAGGGACCATTTTCCTTTTCTAGAGCGAATTATGACCATAATGAAGGATATATAAATGTGGTAGGATTGTCATGAGAGTTGTATGGGAGGGATGACATGTCAGATGTGGTATAATTGTAGAGTTTTCTTGTGTGTGAATGTTTTAGTTTAACCATGTGTTGAAAGACAAGAGGTCATTGATGATCATAGTTTTAATAAGGTAAATGATCTTTGTCAGTGAGACAACTACAAGAAGGAACACTCAAAGCATTGTTAATACACTAATAATAATGTGCTATGTAACATGAGTGTGTATCTTTGTTATTTTAATAGTGTGTTTAGTTTCTCTGTGGTAAGGTGTGGAAATGACTATTTTGTCACCTTTATTATATTGTAATTTTTGAGGTGTTTAGTATTATGTCTTTGTGTATAAAGTTTAATATACAATATTAATGATTGTGCAACGAATTGGATTATATGAGAATGTCTTTGTTTATAAAGTTTCATGTATAATGTAAATAAGTGTGACATTCTTTGGATTATATTGCCTTTTGTGTTATAAGATACTGGCTGTAGTTTATGGATATAATAAACCCACCTGTATGTACAGGTGTGGGCTGTTTTTAGTTACATGTATGTTGTGTGTGCTGGTTGGGCATTTTGGAGGGGGAATCAAGCATTTATAGTTGAACGTGTTTTTCTTATAAATAAGTTTAGTGCTGGGATAAGGAATGTGAAGTTGTTTGTTTTTATTATTTAATGGATCACGTTTCTTTGTTTATGTAACCTAAGTATAGCATACATGTATGATGTGTATTGTGTTTTTTAAATAAAAAAAAAATAATTATCAGTTACATTAAATTAACGTAATTTTATGCCCAAATACCTTTTGTTACTTGCTATGTCAAATTCAGTAAAGTAATTTAATCCCTCCAGCCCATATTAACTATATATACTCATGTCATGTCTAATTATTATATTTATATATTCACAGTAATGTTGTGTGAGGAGGAGACAAGCTGAGTGTTGAGTGAGTAGTGTGGTGCGGGTGATGTACTGCGTGACGCAACACTGTCCTGTCGCAGACCCCCCCCCCTCACTACACACCTTAAGCTGTTTCATACTCAGATGTTCATACTGCCTCGCATTCCACAACCACTACTTAAGAGTGGAATGCAGTCTCCTCTACTATGATCGAGCCTCAACGTGCCCTCCTTGTCAGCGCTATCCTGTCTCTACACTGATGTACATAACCACGAGTATACAGAGATACGATACTGTGTACTGCCCTAGTACTCGGGGCATATCCTAGTGACGGACGCTGTGAAATTGTAGAGGTGCTTGACATTGACCATTCGCTGCCTGACCACGGTAGTGTGCGGTAGTGCTCTGCACCCCTCTGTTGTTTGTAGGCGAGCGCCCTTGTCAGTTACCCGGCTGCAGTGGTGTGAAGTGGTGCTGTCACACCTCGGCTGACAACTTAGGTGCACTGTGATCGTCAAGATGGCGGTTAGTCTGAGACGAAGGATAAATACTGTAGGCATCGAGCTACTTAAAGGAACGATAACGACCAGTTCTGCGCAAGTCTTATTGCCAAAGATCATACGGGAGACTTATGGAGTACAAGATAGTGACTTGTATGGTGTAGCATTGAACGGAGGACAACGAATTTTCGTCAAACTGCTATCAGCAACGGTTTATGAATCGTTAGTCACCAGGTTTCAGGACGTGAGTCTTAACGTCACACCAGCTGTCACTGTAAGAATGATAGATGTTTCACGGTATTATACGTGGATCAAGTTATGCAACGTTCCCTTTGAGGCGGACGAGGCGGATATAAGGAAAGTTTTTGAGAAGTATGGGATGGTGCATTATGCTCAACATGGTACGTGGGCGGCAGGAGCCTATGCTGGTTTTCCAGAGGGTTCTTTCAACCTCAAAATGACTTTGAGGCACCCAATACCATCCTATGTGTACCTACAAGATTTCAGGACGCAGGTAATGGTAATGTACCAGGACAACGACGTACGTGCCGCCTATGTGGTGAGTATGATCACATAGCAGCAACCTGTGACAAGCGAAGACATGTGCCTGGACCTGTGGTGGACGTCGCAGCCCCTGCTTCAAAGGTGGCAGGTGAGGAACAAACATCGGATGGAGGGCGTGGTGTTTTGTGGAGCGAGATAGTGGATCGGGCACACAGGACTGGTGGTGAGTTGGAGTCCCTCCCCCAACTGCCTGATCAGGTGTCGTCTCCTGTGGATAAGGAGGAGCAGCAAGTACAAGAGAAGGTTCTTGAGATTGAGGAGGAATTGGTGGAGGTGTTGAAGACGTTGTCACCACCAGAGAGGGATGTTACATCTGAGCGTGGTGTCATTGGAGAATCGTCGCTTCCAGAAAGTCTGAGACATGATAATTTGGGACGTGATGGTGGTTTGGAGTCGTCCATTGACTCATTAAACCATTCTCAGGTGGAGGTGGAGGTTCATCGAGAGGTAACATCTGACCAAGATATGTGTAACATGACTGTCACGAGAAAGAGGGCGGCTACATCAGATTCTGATGACGTTCTTACGCCTGCACAAAGGCCTGGGAAACAGACTGAGGTGAAGTGTGAAGGTAGTGGTAGCCATGATAGGAGGCACCGGAAGAAGGGGGGAGGGAAAGAGAGCACTCTGAAGGTGTTGAACGTAAATTCAAGCTCTGGAGTTGTAAAGAGTGATGAGAGGAAGCAGGGGTGGAAACTTTAATAGGCCTTAGGTGTATGTCTGTAAATGTTAATGGGTTATGTAGCGGTATGAAGAGAGATTGGTTTCGTAATTTTCTGAATAAATCTAGAGTGGATGTTGTGTTCCTGCAGGAGCATAATTTCAAAGAGGGTAGGGTGTTGGAGGTGGCAGGATTTCGGGTAGTTACCTGCCATCTCCCGTCTAAAAGGTGGTGTGGGAATTTTAATAAGGGAGACGAGCCCGTTTGTTTTGCAGAGAAGCGAGGGAGGAGGGGGAAGGAGGGTGTTGCGTGTGGATGGGTGGTGGATGATTAAGCGTGTGTCTTTTGTGAGTGTGTATGCGCCGGCAGAAAATAACATAAAGGTAAAGAATGATTTTGTGTGTGAGGATCTTGTGTTTTTCCTAAGTGCACTGCCAGAGGTGGCGATAGTTGGTGGGGACTGGAATAGTGTAATCAGGGTGGCTGATGTGGACCCAAGAGGGGCTGGATATATGTCTGTGGCTCTTAGGGATTTATTAAGGGATGTTAGGTTACGTGACGCCTTTGGGGGAGCGGTGTGGGAGACTGAATATACGTTTGTTAGGAGTGGTTATGCTGCGAGACTAGATAGTGTACCTTTCTCAGGGAGTGGACGTGAAATCTTTCAGTACTGTGGAGGCTACAATGTCAGATCATAGGGCAGTGGTGGTGGAGGTTGGGTGGGGGACGCTCGCGGACATATATAGAAGTTATTGGAAATTAAATATAAGTGTGTTAGGTGATGAGGAGGGGTTGGAGGGGTTTTCAGTCCTATGGAGGGAGCTTAGTGTGGAAGAACAGGGAGTGGATGACATTGTGACATGGTGGGATAGTGTCGCAAAGGAAAGGATTAGAAAGTTTTATGTGAGAGAAGGAAAACGTATTAATAATTTAAAATATGGACTGGCTAACTATTTAGAGGATAGGTTAAGAGGTTGCTATGGGAGGGGGGTGGGTAGGAATAATTTTCCTATGGATGAAATAGCTGAAATAAAGGGGAGGTTGAGGGTGTTGCAAAATGAAAGGTTTCAAGCTGTAAGGGTGCAGGCAGGGGTGGAGGAAGTGCTTTGGGGCGACAAGCCGTCAGCGTGTGTTTTGCGGCATCAAAAGCAAAGGCAGGCGCTGACGGCTATACCATGTTTAGAGGTAACGGAGATGGTTGGGAATTATAGAGTAGGGCAGGAGATACGAACCACGAAGGGGATGTGTGCATATGCGGAGGCTTGGTACGAGAAGTACTGGAACAGTGGGGGGGTGGGTGACGGGGCATTGGACAAGGTGTGTACGTATGTGACGTGTAATTTAGGAAATAGTGATCGAAAGGCTTTAGGTGGGACGATTACGGCAGAGGAAATAGAGAATGCATTAAGGGGAATGAGGAAGGGGAAAGCTCCCGGTATTGATGGTCTCCCGGTAGAATTTTATTTACAACATTGGGCATTGATAAAGGAATTTATAGTTAGGTTCTTTAATAGTATGAAGGAGAAGGGTAAGTTGGGGGAGAAGCAGGAAACAGCAGTAGTAGTGTTGGTCCCGAAGGTCAAGGGGCAGCCCACCCTTCGGGAGTACCGAGCCATATCACTGATGTGTGCAGACTATAAGGTGTTTGCAAAAATTTTAGGTAATAGGTTCAAATGTGTAGTGGAGAGGATGGTGTCAAAATCTCAGTTCGGGTTGCCGGGAAGGTCGATGATTGAAGGACATGGGATACTGAGAAGTTTTGTGGAAGTTAAGGGTGGGGGTGGAGGGGCGGCTTTGTTGGCTCTAGACTGGCAGGGAGCATATGATAGAGTGGAAAGGGGAGCTTTGCAGGTTATACTTAGGAGACAGGGTTTTGGGGAGGAAATAGTCGAGTGGGTAAATACGTTGTACAAGGGGGCGAAAATGAGGATACAGATTAATGGGTGTATGGGGAGGGAAATTGCAATGGGAAGAGGCCTTAGACAGGGATGCCCATGTCCCAAATATTGTTTGCGTGTTTCCAGGACCCCTTTTATAGAATGGTTGACCGTAGCTTATGTACGCCATGTGAGGGAAGTGTGGGGGGTGGGAGGGCCTGGCCGGGGTTAATTGGATATGTTGACGACGCCACTGTTCTCATTCGTGCAGGGATGTCAATGAGAGTGTTGGACGAGGTGGTGCAATTATTTGGAAGTGCCACGGGTATGCAGGTAAATAGTGCGAAGTCAAGGTGCATGGGGTTGGGTTCTTGGGTGGGGGGTGTGGGGGGGAGATGTAATGTTGTTAAAGAATGGGCGGTGTCTTTAAAGATTTGTGGTATTATTTATAGGCATGACATGGTTGCGGCGCGGGACGAAAATTCGGATAGGTTATTGGAAAGGATCGTGGGGCGTCTAGGTGTTCTGAGACCCCAGCACCTAACTCTGATACAGCGAGTGATAGTCGTGAACATTTTATTGTATAGTAAGGTTTGGTATGTTGCAGCTGTGTTCCCAATTACAGGGACAGCGATTGCGGGGATACTAAGACGGGTGTACAAATTTTTATGGGGTTCACGTTGTGATTGGTTACGGAGGGAGGTTGTAATGTTACCTGTAAGTCAGGGTGGGTTGGGGTTGTTGGATTTGAGACGGAGGGCTAAATGTGTGTTTATTAAATGGGAAGTGTTGCGTGAGGGTGTGAACGCGGGGCGTTTGGGAAGGATACACGACAGGCTGGGTATGTGGTATCGAGGAATGGAGTTGAGGGAATGTGAAATAGTTTTGAGGGCTGTGATGTTGGTTAGGGAACTGAGAAAGGTTCGTATAAGGGTTTTGTGTAGGTTACTTGTAGGTAGGTGCGTTGTCCCAGTTGAGGGTTTGTTCCCCATGTATGCGTGGAAGAGTATTTGGTTTAGATTTAGTAAATTGAAGTTAAAACCTCGGGCGCATGAGGTGATGTTTCGTTTTCTGCATGGGATCCTTCCGTCTGGTGAGATATTACGAAACAGACAGGTTGTAGAGGGTGGGGGGTGTGGTATCTGTGGAGGGGATGAGACAGCTTTCCATGTAGTTTACTTTTGTGAAGGGCTAGAGGAGGTTAGGTGCTGGTTAAGTAGGTTGGTACAGAGGGTGGGGGGCCGTGGGGTGTCGGTTTTGCGTGCTCTAAGTCTAGATATGGGTGGGTTAGACGAGGGTGTCATAAGAGCTTTAGATTATATCATGGTAGATTATATATATATGTCGTGGGTGATGAGGGGGAGAGGGGATAGTGAGGAGAGAAGAAAGGTTCTTGCGGTAACGTTCTATAGTACGAGGTGTCATAACAGAGATTTGTATGGGGAGGAGGGTGGGATCAGGCTTTCTCAGAGGGGTATAGAATGCTAACGTTAGGGATTCTCGTAAATCTGTGATTGATAATGAGTGAGTGAAGGGGTTTTCATAGGTTGGAGGGAGTCAGGGGGCAACAGCGGGCTCGCCTCCCTAGGGGGGGGGGTCGTGAGAGTGTTGTGAATGTGGGTTTGGAATGGTTTCCTGGTTTTCATTGGGACTTTATGGCATCCAAGTGTGGATGTAGAGCTCAAGGTCTCGTTATGGTAGATATAACACTTTTCAGAATGTAGGTATAATATAGTAGATTTTTTATGTATAATTATGATGTGTATCAGTCTTGTATAACATGATTCTTGAGAAATCAGTTATTTGCGACATGAAGTGTTTTAGTTTGTATTTATGTTACGTGCGGGGTTTTTGCACGATGAGATATACTTATATACTGTTTTGCATTGTGCATACAGTGCATCTGATTAATGTGATTTTGTGAAAATTTTTGTGTGTACGTGTGTAGTGTGGGTGTGTGTGTGGATGTGGGTGTGGGTGTGTGGGTGTGTATGTGTATATATATAAATATATATCTCTTTCTATTGTATTGAGCCTTTGTCATGGGTCAGACGTTATGTAATACTTTATATATGCATGATTGATTCTTTTTAAAGTTTATAATTATGGTCTGTACCCTGATACCGGTTTGGTGTTCATGCAAGTTCTTGATGTTAAGTTTTAGTCTGTATGGTATACAGATATATCTAGACAGTTTAGTGACGTAGTCCATTTGTCTGAAATTTGTATATGGGTGTATTGTAACAGTATAGAGCTTGTTATTGTGTTCTAGACTGTATTCTTTTTCTGTTTATTTGTATGTTGGGATATGTTCAGCTGTATTGTTAGGGATAAGTATGTAGATTATCTAGTCAGATTATGATGTTAGGTTTTGGTTTTTTGATTAATGTGAAGGATGGGATTTAACTGATATAACTTCTTTGTATATTTTATGTTCAAGTGTATTGAACCTTTGTCAGATGTTATTTATATGTACAATTTATATATATGCAAGGTTTTGTATATATGTCAATTCATGACCCTGTGACATGTAATTTTGTTTTTAGTTATGTTCTTGATGTAAGTTTTTGTTGTAATATCTTGCGAGCATGTAGGTACAATCCGTTTGTCAGTTAATTTGATTAGGTTCCATACTGTTTCTTTATTTTTATGTTAAACTGTATTGGTTTTAAATAAAATATAAAAAAAAAGTACTCGGGGCATATCCTAGTGACGGACGCTGTGAAATTGTAGAGGTGCTTGGCACAAGAGAGACTCATTAATATTTATTTTGATAATAATATTGATATGAGTAACCAGAAATAATGTGAAAGACATTCATGCAACTCCTAGTGCGACCCTCTGTCGTGTTGGGGGGGGTGTTGCAACCCCTGAATGGGTTACAATGATTATTATGTATATATAATGTATATTACCTTTTCATTTAATTTTATATTGCTTATATTTGCGATAATAGCTAAATCGTAAATGTATGACTTTATATTATTATTTGACTGTTATATTGTTATTTAGCTTATGTTGTTAGGATGTACATAATATGTGCTCAGTTAGTCTTGATTGTCAAACTACTGTAATTATCGCTTGTCGCTATTTATACTGCCGGCTTCTGAGCTGTGCTGCCCACGAAGCTATCACGTGATCGAGGGGGGGGTGTCCTCACCTCTCGTGAAGTAGTCAGTCTGCTGGAGACTCGCTTGCTGGTTGGACAGATTGTCTGTCTCATTATTCTTGTTAGTTCTGTAGAACTCTGTTCACAGAACATTGTATAGACTTAGTGATTTTCGACGTTGTACTGAGGTTGTGTGTCGCTTAGACACTCTGAACATCTCATGTCCTTAGTTATAGCTTCTGACCTAATTTTGTACTGGTTTCTGTGCATTGTCACAGTCGGGTTTTCCTATGCTGAACGTAGATTCAGTATTTTTTTTTTATATTTTATTTATAACCAATACAGTATACATAAAAATAAAAATAAAAGGAAACAGTATGGATCTCAATCCTGAAGGTTCGGCCATTGACATAAGAAACCCAGCACAAAATAAACTAACACAAATGGATTGCACCCATATTCTTGCAAGATATAGCTGTATAACATACAACAATAACTTACAGCAAGAACATAGCTACAAATAAACACAGTAACAGGGTCGTGAACTAACATATATAAACATTCAATGACTCAAAACCTAACTTACATATAAATTTTACATAATATGACATATGACAAAGACTCATTACAATTGAAAATAATATATACAAGAAAATGTAACAATTACTTCCAGCCTTCTCATTAATCAATAAACCAAAACCTAACATCATAATCCTACTATAACATCTACATACTTATCCCTAACATTACAGCTTTACATATACCAAAATACAAATAAACATACAAAGAAAACAGCTTAGATCTCAGAACCGACTCATTACAGTTACAATAAACACGTATACAAAAATCTCAGACACAAAAGGAATGCGTCTATAAACTGGCTAGATATATCTGTATACCATACAGCCAAAACTTACGTTAAGAACATAGCATGAAAAACCTATATCAGGGTGCTGACAGTCTATAAGTACATCTTAACATACAAAAACCTAGAACATAACATAACCTAAAAAAAAACCACTTCATATGGCAAAGAACAATACCATTGTATAATACTATACAAAGTACATTGAAATGACAATTAAAACAAAGTATCGAAAAGGGAACATACAACAAGCATGTTGAATACCTATAAACCTACACATCACATACACCACAGAATTATCTTTGTATAACACATTTGAGGACAAAAAGAAAAACCAAACATACTTAGATCATGCCTTGTGTCACCTCACCTCAAACCTTCAAACACACAAATACTGTGAGATGTTCCCTCTCACACATACACACAATCATGTAGTGCAACAACACTACTTACATATTATATTCAATACTTTCTGAAAAACAATGTGAATAACATATCTTACACAACTACCCTGACCAAACTCACATCACAAAAGAAGCTTATTTATTATATTACCAAACATACCACACACGCTAACATCCATACACATTTCCATACTCAAGAAAACTAGCCTGCCGCAACCCCTTACTTTACACTTAAATCTCTTAAATCCTTCAACCTGAATCTACGATAACCTTCAGTAAATGCTGTCTCCCATCTTCCCCCATAAAGATCCCTATTGCGGCACTTTGTTCTATACATCGTGCCCCCTAACACTCTTATCCTTTCCTCGACTCCCACCTCCCTCATTGCCCAAGATATATAAATAAAATCAGTGACCACATACGCAACCGCATTCACCACCTGCTGACTCCACCCACCTATATCTAAACTTAACACCCGCAACACCTGTAACCCTTCCCCACCCACTAACCTAACTACCCTACTTAGCCAGACCCTCACATCTTCTAAACAAGTACAAAAGTACACAGCGTGAAATATGGTTTCCGGACATCCACACGCTTTGCACTCCCCCCCCTCCCTTAATCTCCTATTAAATAACACAACCCCAGACGGCAAAATCCTATGTAAAAACCTAAACATAACCTCCCTGACACTTGGTTTTACACGTAGTTGTTGAAGACATTTCCATACAGAACCCCATGCATACATAGGGTATGCCCCCTCAACTGCCGCCACCACAGACCCACCCCCCACCTCTCAAGAACCTTCAATTTAAGCTGTTTCGGATCCCTTACCGTCAGTAAAACTCGCAACATAGCCTCCCCAAACATTAAATCCCTACCCCTCCACCACCGTTTCATATCCATGCGCAGTCTTTCAAGGCCCCCCCCTCCCCCCCTCCCTACACAACCCCCTTTTCAGAAACACACTCAACATACGTTTCTCAAGAGGTATAAGCCCCAGCCCCCCCTGGCTAACGGGAAGCGACACCACCCCTCTACTTAGCCAGTCACAACCCGATCCCCATATAAATCTGAATACCCACAGTTGCAACCGTTGCACCTCACACCGTCGTAACGGATATATTGCCACCACGTGCCATAACTTGCTATACAACAGGACATTCGTGACTATAACGTTAGATGCAACGTTAATTGCTCTGCCCTCAAACCTCCCAATCTTTTCAAAACTCCATCCACGGTGCGCCTCGAATTTGCCTCTTGTGCATCCCTATCATTCCGCATGTACACTATCCCACATATCAACAACTGATCTACCACACGCCACCCACCCTCAACAGTCTCACCATTATGTACACTATCCCCTAGATCCAAATACTTGGACTTTACTACATTAATTTTCATCCCCGTTAGCCTCACCAAAAACGTCTATCACCCTTCCTACCTTATGTAAATCCCTCACATCCCTCACCAAGACAGTCGTATCATCCACGTAACCACATATACCCCGCTTCCCCTTCTCGTGCAAAACCAACCCTCGCTCTCGCCATACTCCACCTAACTGCCCTATAAAAGGGTTCCTGAAGACATGCAAACAAAAATTTGCGACAGAGGACATCCCTGTCGCAAACCCCTTCCATCTGTATGCTACCACCTAGTCGTCCATTAACCTGAATTCTCATAACTGCACCCAGATACAAAGTTTTTGCCCAAGAAACAATTTCCCTCCCGAAACCCAACCAACGCATAAAACTCCATAATGCATCCCTTTCTACGCTATCATAAGCAGCTCTCCAATCCAGAGCCAAAACACCCCCTCCCCCCTCCCCCCTATGCTCTATAAAACTCCTAATAACTCCATGCCCTTCATACATTGATCTACCCGGTATGCCATATTGTCCTCTATCAATTACTTTACCTAAAACCTGTTTGATTCTGTTCCCTAATACCCTTGCAAATAACTTATAATCACCGCACATAAGCGATATTGCACGGTAATCTTCTACCATGGTCTGTCCACCCTTCGGCACTAATACAACAACAGCAGTCCTTTGCTGCTCACCCATTGCCCCATCTTCCTTCATTACATTGAACAATCTGACTAAAAATCTCCTCAATACTTCCCAATTTCTTAACATAAAATCATTAGGCAACCCGTCTACACCCGGTGCCTTACCTAAACTTGCACCTGCTATAGCTTGCCAAATTTCCCCTTCCGTAATCTGTCCTTCCAAAGTCTCCCTATCTCTACCATCAAGCTCGCATTGCACATAACCACCCATTTCCCTTAAAGCATCATCTCGTATACCCACATGTTGTGCATATGACCTAAACCATACATCAAGATATCCACTCATACCTTCAGTCGACATCAATACCTGCCCTTCCCTATACCCTCCCATCCCCACATGAACAGTTAACCCCATCATCTCCATCGCCGCTCTCCTTTTACGCTGTCCTCTCAATACACACGCCGATGGCCTATCACCCCATAAAAACCTCCTCCAACCCCGCCAAAACGTGTGCACCATCAAATCTTTCATTTTGCAAATCCCTAATGCTCTCCTTTAATCCCTCAATATCTCCCACCGGGTAACAAACCCCTCCCACGTTCGTAGCAAGCCCTCAACTGCCCCTCAAGATAAGATTGAAACCCATACTTTTAACCTATTTTTATCCCTCCCATTACGTACATAAAAATCCTTAATACCTGATTTCACCACCGAGTCCCACCATCTAACCAGATCACCTTTCCCCGGCGCTTTCTGCCCCCCAAACCCCCTCCCAAAACTGTTTAAATGACTGTCTATATTCTTCTTCATGCAGCAACTTTACATTTAACTTCCAATCCCCCCTACCCCTTCGGGGGAAACCCTCCCAACCCAATCCACCATAACACCCAAATGATCAGAAATTACCACATCCAACACCCTCACCCTATGTTATTACAAACCCTTCTGGGGACGTTAAAAACGATCGAGCCTAGCAGCATAACCCACCCTAATAAATGTATGCTCAAACCTCCCCCCCCCACAGATTTTCGATTAAACCCACCCCTGATAAAAATTCTCCCAATTTTCCATACAATGGCCCCGCCCCCCCGGTTCCACATCCTTACGCCTTATCACACAGTTCCAATCACCTCCTATCACGGCTCCCCCTTTGGCAATCCACGCAAGTAGTAAACCAACACGTCCCTCACAAATTTATTCTTAACGGTACGTCCCCCTCTGCCGGTCCATACACACACACCAACGTCATCTGTACCTGACCCCATAATCCATCCACACGTATCACCCTCCCCTCCCCCCCTTCACAATGCTGACAACCAACGCTAGTTTTCCTTTCCCAATAAGCCACACCGCCTTTCAATCTGACCGCAGTTCAACATACACCTTATATCCCTCCACCTTCAACTCATAACCATGTCTATAATTATGCTCCTGCAAGAACACAACGTCAACACCATGACGCCCCCAAAAACTCCCTAAACCACTCACACTTTCTCTGCGACCTCAAACCATTGATGTTCAATGTCAAGCACTTAAAACCGACAAAGGTGGTTTCCCTCTTGACAAAAACCTTTTTGTCACCTGATCGCCTCATTGCACTCTTATCCCTCCCCCCCCTTTTGTGCACTCTTACTCGATCCCTGTCCCTGAGTGTCTTTTGAACCCCTCTGCGTGACATCCGCCCATGTTTTCTTCCCTGAACGTTGTGCGGGCGTAAGCCCCTTCATCTGAATCATAAAGCACTGCTGCGCGCTTTCGCGTCGTACCGTCACCTGCATCTCGTCATCAAGCTCATCACCACGATGAACCTCAACCTCCACCGTATTCACCGACAAGACAGCCTTGTCACACCCCCTTAGGACGAACTACCTTCGCCCTCCGTCCTCCATAATAGTCCCAAGATCCAGGATGTGCTTCTTCCTATACGGCCCCGTGCCCGAAATATCCACAAGCGTCGTCGATGCTTTCCCCCTTGTTATCATTCACTTCTGCGATGATCTCCTCCAATGCCTGAAAACCCCGTCCAAAGGGAAAGGGGAGTCCCCCCACTCGTACACCTGCCATCTTCTCTGCCTTCTCAACCTCCTCACTCCATGACGCACTCTGCGGAGTCGTGTCGAAAAAAGGCTGTTCTTGCTCCACTCTCCTCACCTCTACGTTTTCTTCGTTGTGCAGGTCGTTGTCTCCACGTCCTCTACCACATTGCGCTGCCAGGGGTTCATACGACCCACACAAACGAAAAGTGCGTCGTTGCCCTGCGTATGTCACAAATACCTAGTTCTGAATTCTTTCCCTTTACCACATACACGGGATAGGATGTCGTATCGTCATCTTTGCAGAGTACGTACCCTCAGGTATTCCCATATACGTACCAGCTGACCATCTTCCGGCAGTAACCGTGTGTACTCCCATATTTACTCATGGCAAACCTTATGTCAGATGCATCTGCCTCAAATGGCACATTCCTGATCTTCACCCAAGTGAAGTAACTTGATACATCATGCATCCTCACCGTGACAGCATGATTCACAGGTATGGCAACTTCCTGAAACTTGTTAACCACTGTCTCATACATACTCGTCGAATTGAATTTAAGAAATATCCTCTTCGTGCCATTCAAGGCAAGTCCACAAATCTCTTCAGTAGCTACGCCGTAGGTGTCTCTAATTATTGCTGGTAGAAGTAGCTCCATAGACGGCCCCATGATAGCTCCACTGGTTAATTCAATACAGACTGTATTAACTCTCCGGCGACAAGCCTGCGCCATGTTGTGAAAATATTACTGCACCCAGTCAACACCAGGGGGTAGCAGCAGCACACGTCCTCTCTACTCAAGGGCTGAGAGACGAATGATGAGGTTCAGTATTATGGGAGTTTTGTAACTTTTGTGGAGGATCTGCAGATGGTCCCTACTTAGTGCCATTATATTATTTCCCAGTTCCTGATTCTGTGTCGCAGTCGCTTGATATTGCATTGCTATTGGGCTTAGCATTCTTTGTTGTTCAAGCAGACTGTTCGGGTTGCCAGTCGGTCAAGAAGTTAGTTTATTTGAGGACTTTGTCAGTCACTTGTTTAAGTCTTATTCGAGTCTTGAGACATAGCTAACTACTTAAGAGCACTTACACGCATACACACACTTGTACATATTTGTAATATCTTATTAAATGTTAATGTACCTGACGGTACTTGAGAATTATAAATGTGATATGTGCTTTCAGCACAATAATATTGAACTCGAGAGATTGTTTTTATTTTGATTGCTGTAATTAATTTAATTTGATAATATACCTCTAGACAACTTACTGCTTAATAAATTTATTAAATTTTAATTTCTCTAGTTAGTTTTTTTTTTATATTTTTATTTAAAAGGACACAGTACAAGATATAAATAAATAAAAGAACACAATAATTAACCATTTGCAAATACAATGACCTACCATCAACCCCAAAGCATACCCTAAGTGTTACATTCATATTGTATTAAAGGATATACCTTCACCGAACAATGATAAGAACAGGATAACACCTGCTCAGAAAAAACATCAACAAAGTCTAAACCTACAATTCATGCCTGTTATACAGTACAGTAAGACCCCCTTGCACAAAGTACACAGATGATATGATGCAGCATACGAAGGATAAAATTATACATTACAATAATTAAACAAAAGGCTAACCTAACCCTACAATAAAATTGCAAAGACATACCACATAATACTTCCCGCAAATAGCAGGAAACTCTTAACAGAATAAAGAGCGAGAGAGCTCCACCACCGAACAAAAATAGTAGCAAAAACAAAAACTCAAAATTTATGTCTGTGCCCACATAAATCCCCCACAACTCTGTACAATTAGAGCCCTTGCACAAAGTGCACAGTAAATATTATTTAACATACAAAAATTAAAATTATGCAGAACATTAATTTAAACATTAGGCAAACCAAAGCCTACAATAAACATTACATTGGTACATATCACAATGAAACTCCCCACATAAACACTGGGCAGGAAACACCCGCAAGTAAAGACATAACATTATATATGCAAATACAACACATACAACTAACAAAATCCTAACATAAGGTATCAAAACTGTCTAGTTACAGGACATAAAAACCTTATCTCCCTATTTGAAACACAATAGTACATCATTGCTGAAATTAAATTGTGCAATTCATGGACATGAGAAAGTGTATAACAATCCTAAATCTGGCATTGAATAAAACAATAACAGGAAGTACTTGCAGCTAAACTTTAGACCTACATATATGCAATAATCAGCCCATACTATCGGACTCTTGACCTACTTAGCAAGCTTAAACGTCCCAAACACCTATTCCAAAGTAATACAAAACACAAAATTTAACACACCACATTGTAACTCTGCACGTACGCAGACAAAAAAATATGTATATATATATATATTTATACAAACACTGATCTCTGACTGAAGGAGACTCAAACCCTACGAACCTTATGACAAGGTACGCAGTGCTTTACCAATCTTTTTTTTTTTTTTTTTTTTTTTTTTTTTTTTTTTTTATTAACAAAACCAACCTGGCAAAAGACACTTCAGAAAGCCACCCCCTGCATCCCTGACCCATGCTATCTGTATTAAAAAAACACAAACTCACGTTCCCTTCCATGCTCAAGTTCGTACCTGACATCGAAAGTCATAAAACCCTGTCTCTTAAACCAAATGTCACCAGTTTCACCCCCCCCCTTACGCCCCCCCCACATTCTTAGCGACTTTACACCCATATGCTCCACTAACACACACTTTTATTCCACCTTCCATCCTCCACTAATCTCAAAAAAGAACAAGAATGCCAGTTTGGGGAGAACCAGCCCAATCCAGCTCTAAACTGCACCCAACCCTAACATTACACCTACCGACAGATTACGATAACCCAAGGAAAACTATTTACCCACAACCTCCCATATAGTAGCCTATTTCTGCATACTGTACGATACACACTCGCCGCAAGCGCCCGCACCCTATATTCACCCCCACCTCCCGCATGCACCAAGACACATACAAAAAATCTGCCACTACATACATCACTGCCCCCCGAATGTCCTTGAAACCCCTCCCACATCAAAATGCAAAGCCCTCAAAGTCGAAATGTTTCTTCCCCCTCCGCCACTATACCCAGAACTCTCGCTAACCATGCCCTTACAAAACCCAAGGTTTCACAAAAATATATGGCATGAAAAGCCGTCTCCTCTTCCTCACAATGCAAACAAGTGCCAGCACCTACATAACCCATTCTATATAGCACTGACCTTGTAGCTAGAATTCCCATAAAGAATCTATAAACCACTTCACGAACCCTTGGCTTTAATGTGATCTTCCGAAATCTTCCCAAATGCCCCTCCAATCATACATTGGGTATGTAGCTCTCCTGTATCACTGTACCCTGCCTACCTGTCCTCCCAAGCCTACTTACCCTTACTTTTTTTGCTTCCCTTACTGCCAACAAATTTCGCACCATATCTTCACACTCCAGTAGTGCCTTTCCCTTCCACCATTTTCGCACATCCTTCATGACCTCTCCCACCCCTTTTACCCCTCTCCCCCCCCACCCTCAAGTATCGCTGCTTCACATACACTGCCTTCACTCGTGTGTCCAAAGGTATAAGACCCAGCCCACCCTGCCGCACGCCCATCATCACCACCTCCTTCCGTAGCCATGGCTTCCCATAACCCCACACATACCTCAAAACCACCCTCTCCAGTTCCTGAATATCACACGACCTCAGGGGGTATATTTCTGCCATGCCCCACACTTTACTGTACACAAGTGTATTTACTACCACCACCCTCTGCTGCAATGTTACATCCCCAGCCCTCCACCCGCGCATCCTACCCATCGCTCTACTCACTACTTCCTTGGAATTTATTCTCTGTGCCTCCCCAGCATCCGCCATATACACAACCCCACATATCTTAATTCTATCCACTACGTTCCACCCATACTGTTCCCCCAAAACCCCCCCCACCCACGTGCCTACTTCTAATAACTTTGACTTCGCTCCATTAACCTTCATCCCTGTCGCCCCACCAAAAATCTCTATTATACGTCCCACATTCCCCAATCCTATTTCCCCTCCTACCAAAACTGTGGTGTCATCCACATACCCCACAATACCACATCTCCCAGGACCCACCTCTCCCTGTTCCCACACTCCTTCCTCTATAAGCCTATAAAAGGGTCCTGCATGCATGCAAAGAGGATTTGAGACAAGGGGCAACCCTGTCGCAAACCCATCCCCATCTGCACTGGCAACCCTAACTTCCCATTAACCTGAACCCTGACCGTTGCAGGCGTATACAAAGTAGTCGCCCAGCGCACGATCTCATCACCAAAACCCTGTTTTTTTTAAAATACACCACAACATATGTCTATCTACACTGTCATAAGCCTGCTTCCAATCAATCCCCAAGATCCCCCCCCCCCCGTTGTCTACCCTCCACAAAATCCTTAATTCTTCCATGCCCCTCCCGCATACTTCGACCTGGAATCCCACACTGTCCTCTATGTAGGACTCGGTCAAGCACCTTTTTCATACGGTTACCTAAAACCTTCGCAAAAACTTTATAATCTGCACACATGAGGGAGATCGCCCTAAAAGCACCCAAGGTCTTCCCCCCCCTCCCTTATAGCCCAAAACTACTACCCCGTGCCCTGCGTTTCCCCCCAACACTCCCCTTTCCTTCATACAGTTAAACAACCGGACCAGACATTCCTTCATACAATCCCAATGTGTAATATAGAAATCATTAGGAATTCCATCAATGCCCGGCGCTTTTCCCTACTCAAGCCCATTATCGCCTCCTCCACCTCCTCCTCACTGATCCTACCCTCTATTACCGCACTCTCCTCCTCCCCTAAAATACCTCGAATTCCTTCTCCCAGAATCTCTCCCTCCCTCTCTCCTCCCTCCCTCTGCTTAAAATTCTCCCTAAACCAATAATCAGCATAATTGCTCATTCCATCGGTGGTACTAAGTACCTGCCCCACCCTATATCCCCCACCCCTTTACACACCTCTAATCCCATAATCGTGGTCATCTGTTGCCTATTCCTAAATCTCCTCAAAACACATCCTGACGGTTTGTCACCCCATAGAACCTCCTCTAAACCTTCCCTCACACGTATCGCATCAAAACGAGAATTTTGTTATCCTCAATCTTCCCCTTAAAACCTCTATTTCTCCATGTCTAGCCCCCCCTCCCCCTTCATAACAATCATTTAGCTGCCCCTCTAAATATTTCTGTAAACCATGCCTCCACCTCGCCTCATCCCTTCCTCTATGCTGGTAATACTCCCTAATCTGCAATTTAGCGTGCTTCTCCCACCATTCCAAGACATCCTCCTCTTCGTTGCGAGCCTCCCATAGTTGCTTCCACCATTCCCTAAAAAACAACCCCTCCCCCTCTCCCTGAAGTAGCCTCACATTCATTTTCCAATAACCCACATACCTACGAACCATCCCTTCCCATGGCATCTCTGCCAAAACGGCACGATGGTCCAAAAAACCTAAATCTATCGTCATTACACGTTCTACTGTTATATCTCGAGTTATATATATACGATCCAACCTGGCCGCATAACCCCTCCGCATAAACGTGTGCTCTACTTTCCACCCATCGCCCCTGACTATGTCATAAACCCCTGCATCCCTCAACAAATCCCTCAATACCCCAAGCACACACCCTGCCCCTCTCGGTTCCACATCCTTATTCCTGATTACAGAACAATCTTTCACAAATTATTTACGTCGATGGTTCTGTTCACCAGTCCACTGGTGCAGCTGGTAGTGCTGCTGTTGTCACACAGAGTGATGGCTCTCATAAAGAAATTGGAGCACGCATCAATAACTGGGCCTCTACCCTTCAAACAGAACTGTTTGCCATACTCCTTGCACTCAAATGTGTCCATGTATCTAAGGTTGACACTTTAATTGTAACTGATTCTCTGTCATCCATAAATGCTCTCAACTCATTAAGTATAAATTGTGGCATGCTTTTGTCAGAAGCCAGACATAGATATGGTAAGATTGTGGACAGTGGAGTCAGAGTGCACATGCTGTGGATTCCATCTCACATTGGTCTTCAGATGCATGATAGAACTGATAAATTGGCTAAGCTGTATGCTTTCGAAGAGGGGGTAGATTACAATCTTGGGTTGTCATTTAGCAGTTTGAGAAGAATAATACGAAAAGAACTTCAAATGAACTTTATTGACTTAAGACTTAGGGAGATTGACACAAGTCAGTCCATCTGTCATCATTCCATCATGCAGGAGGAGCCACATGTCTATGGTGCATCCAACAAGATAAGCAGACTCTTGGATGTCACTACTGCCTGGCTCCGGCTGGCTTACAAGTATCTTTGGCAGGTTAAATCACCACCACCAGATGTAGACCAAACGAAATGTAAACTTTGCCAGATGGACTATTGTCACACATTGCGTCATTATGTACTGGAGTGTGATCAAATTAATGAATTTAGAAACAACTCACTCAGAAGTGTTCAAGAAATGGCTAAGTATTTTATCCACAGTGGTATATTGCAGACCATTCTGGAGAAATACCCTGACTTTGCTAGCTGTAAATAAAGCATTACCACATGTACTCACCTATTTGTACTCACCTATTTGTGGTTGCAGGGGTCGAGTCCTAGCTCCTGGCCCCCGCCTCTTCACCGGTTGCTACTAGGCCCTCTCTCTCCCCGCTCCATGAGCTTTATCAAACCTCGTCTTAAAACTGTGTATGGTTCCTGCCTCCACTACGTCATTTTCTAGGCTATTCCACTGCCTTACAACTCTATGACTGAAGAAATACTTCCTA